>OU452225.1:10957965-11024004 GCA_911728455.2 Marthasterias glacialis | reverse complement strand
CACGATGAGAGTAAGATTATTTTTTATTCACGTTGCAACAATACGCTTCCGTAAGCCTTGGACATTAACGTGAAGAAGCTAAAAGGTTCTGCGGGGGGCAATCAGATGTTTGTCGCGCAGCTCGCTGGTCATTGAACTCGGAACTTACTCGCCACTTTCTCTGGATCAAACTCAATTAATATTCCCTGCCGAATTGCATATTGCTGGGTTTTTTTTCTTCACTGTATTGCTTTTACTGGTTGATAATATTGGAAAAAAAAAACAACTTCGACTGGATCTTTGCTAATATTGCGTAAGATATCCTTTTGAGGGAAACACTCGGTTATAAAAGCCTTATCCCCGTGGAGCAGATCGTAATTAACTACTTTTTAAAAAATATTTTCCTGCTGCAACGTTTTGCTGCATGAATGGACGGAATCTGACATCACTTTATATGGAGATTTTAATGATGACGCTTTTTTTAATATGCACGTAAAATCAAGTTGCTGGGCAATCGGAGCGCCCTCTAGTGCTGACAAATTGTTTTTAGGCGGTGATGAAACGGGTCGAAAGCGGTGTGAAAAAGATGAAGCGATCGCCATTGCGAGAATGGAACACATGAACAGTTCAGCTCATCAACTTAAGCGTTCACAGAACAAATAAATAAATAAAATAAAAAGTAGATAATCAAATAAAATAATAAAAAGCGAAACGAAAAACAAAATTGTTTTCATGTTTAAAAAGTGATGTTTTTAATGTTGTGTGTGTGTTTCCTTTGATTACTTAGAAGGCTTTTTTGATCTTAACTTTTTCTTTTGGGGCCTCATGTGCCCCAACTGTCAAGAAACTGCATAGACCTTAAGCACATGACGTCATTTGAGTAGGGCGCCCTCGGCTACAGGTTAAACGAAGGTTGTTCATTGGCCCATCCTGTGCGCCGTGCGGTTTTTTTTTTTTAGAATGACTTGCGTTTGTTTCATTATCGTTTTTACCCCTAAGATGGTGGCTTGATGACGTCAATGCCTAGCCTAAGGTCCATTGATCAAAATGACAATTACTGGAGCCGTTTCGACCTGTAAATTTACGAGACGGTACACTAAGTCTTTATTTAAAGACTAGAATGCGTTGATTCATTCAATTCGTTTAGTTTTCAGGAAAACTTAATTTTTCAAACCTTCCTTCAAATGAAACCAAAGGGCATAAAGCATCTAGCACTGTAACCCGTATAGGCCTAAAGATCCTTTTGTAGACATGAAGAAATGTCCAGTTTTTGATGGGGGAAGGGAAAACCCACAATGACAAAACCAAAGGTAAGTCAGAGGAACTGATAACCCAACCCCACATTCCGCTCCGATCTGAGGTTGGATTCGAACCAGGGTCCACAGAGGTGAAAGGCAGGTATCTAGGCCATCCTGTCCCTGGATGATCTAGGACTAAAGTTGTGGACGTTTCATTGGTGATCCTTCATCTTTGAAGAACGCAGTGAAATCAGTTTTATTTTTGCTCCTAAAAAGGACTCTCTTAAAATGATTACATCTGATTGTGTCTCGAAGATGACGTACAAGATGGTAATAAAACGATCTTCCAATTAAAACCCCCCCAAGATTGCAAACTAGAAATAGACTCTCCCCGTGGTAAATTCTGAGTGGAAGGAAAGAAAGGTCTCACTATCACCGAAGAGAGAACGTCTTCTTTGCCTCAGGGTATAATCAACGACCATTATGCCCACTCCAATCTCCCCTACCCCCCCCCCCTCTCTCTCTCTCTCTCGCACTCTCTCTTTAACGAACGCCCTTTTCCCGGAGAAGACAAGAAGCCACGCAATTCAAAGAAAGTGCATTGTCTCCTTACATAAAGAACTACACAGGCTGGCGGAGTGACAAATACAACGTTATCTTCTAAATAACACACCATCACGATTTTTTAATCTCCAAAACATCCCTTAAAAAAACAAAAAACGTCGGGAAGTTGTAGTTCAATCATTGTAAACCTATTTCATTGCACATCCAAAGCAATCGCCGATAACAGGATGAATAGGAAACAAGAAGAATTGTTCAGTTTGAGATGTGGGAGGAAAACCACCAAAATGGGGAAAAACCCACTCACAATCAGGCAGTCCTGCAAACCCAATCAACATACAAGTTCCGGGTCTCAGGTGGGACTCGAACCGGGGTCTATAGAGGTAAAAAGATGGGAAAAGAAACCACGGAACCAACTTGAATCTATTAAAATCAGTTTGAGCATTGAAAACGGAAAAAGAGCATTGAAAACGGAAAATATAATGTTAGTATGGGACGTTGTTTCTTTGGTTGAGAGAAAGATATTTCAACTGGGCAACAAATTTAGCCTCAACCGGGAGGGACTAAAATGGCATACCCGCATTGAGAGAAAACGGTTTCTAATACCCCAAACTTGGATAAATCAAAACAACCTCAAACGGTCACCCCCTTACTCTATAACCATCTCCAATAATCACACAATATCAACTTGACATCTAAGTATTATGAGCATGGTGCATGACAGCCAACCCAATTACAAGTTGAGGCGAAACCGTGTTGCATTTCACAACTCGAGCTGCAAATCAGTAAACGGGGATTTTGTGCTCGATTGTCCGAGAGGTTAAACTGGCCACACTGCCGTCGAGAGAATCCGCAGTCGGGGATTAAATTCGATCTATGGGTGTCAGTCTAGTATTCGCGAAATCGTTTCAATTATGTCCCTTTGAGTGTGTCAACACCTCCGGAACTTCTATAAATAAGGTACTTTACTGAACTATAACATTTATCTGAGTTCAGTCCCAATGGCGTGGGTACATGTTTTCAAGACACGGCTGTTCTAATATTGTATAATTATGTTAATTTTGTCTCGGGGATAAAGAATACTATTGTGTTTTTGCCCATACACCGATGTGTGTTAAGCACTGTATACTCAGTACTCTCCCGAGTCCCGTGTATAAACTACACATTAATACAAATTACAAACATTAACCTTATATTTTTGTATTAATTAATATTATTGTAATTTTGTTTGATCTGATTATTCCCTTCCTCATCGGTCGAAGCTAAGTCGGATTGATTTTTAAATAAATACAAACATTAAATGAGAGGTTCTTTTAGTGCATCTTACTGATATGTATTTGTTAATTAATTTTTCTTATTAATTAATTTATTCTTTTAAAGAAAAAATACTGAAGCGGGATTTGAACCTGCGACCACCGGCTTAACGTACCGACGCTCTACCAACGGCGCTACCCAGCGCTAATGTTGGCGGTCTCCCTATTTTGGCAATATCTTTGTTTAAAATAATTACCCAGTCAGTTTCCCTTGTGGTTTACCTGCTTGATATTTTATTTAGTGGAAGCATTTACTTATTTCGGCCCAATTCTTTTAATAACAAATATCTATATTATTTGTAGCAACAGTTTCGTCGGATAACGGAATTGAAGGCATGTCTAAATGTCACCATGTGTGACCAAGCTGACTGTACTAATAATGCCCCGTGACATAAACATCTGACTGTATGGTCACATTTGTTGTACACCGAATGCATCTGTGCTGATTTCATTCATTTCTCATAGTTCTCAATAAATTACGTCCTAAAATAAACCTTTGGGAAATGCTAGTATAGACCTTTATCATGCTGCAACCATCTTGGTCATGTTCCCTGTATCCAATCACAGTAATATATGCTAATATTCATTGTACAAAAAAATAACCAGACTATTTGCCCTTCCAGCCTCGGTTTGGTTACATTGGTTTGAAAGGGAGAAAATCAAGATGGCCGCACCATGATAAAGGTTTATTGCTTCGGTTTGTGGACAAAAGCAGCTTTGTTAATATAAATTTTGTCTTTCTTTCATTTTTTTTCTCGTCATGATATCAGTGCTCAACCCTGTCGCCTCTCCTAAATTGGATTGAACTGGTGATAATTTACCAACAGATAAATCTTTGTGTTTTTGCATGTTTTTTTTTTTTGTTAACAGTTGCAACTGAAACGTCAACTTAGCCTATAAAACGTTAATATTTGCTAATTACTCATAACAAACCACATTTTAATATAAATTAGTTTTGACATCTTTAGACACCCGCAGTGTACCTACCCTTTGAAGCCATCTGGTTTGCAAATTGCTTTATTTCATAACTGTAACTCGGACGATATTCCATTAAACAAAAATGTTCAATCGTTTTGACTGCTTTGGATTCAGCGGTTCAACCGGCTAGAAAACATGGGGGATTTTGCAGGTGCCGACATCACTTTTAGTTTTTTATCAGATATCGGCACTTTGCATCGGCTACTTGGCTGCCCGTGGGACACCGTTGCTATCCACCCCCGATAGCCGATGAACTACCGTGGGGTTCACGATCCATAGTCAGCGGGCTGTACGATGCACGGGTCAGACATGTGTCACGTTCACAACTACTTTACTCGATCAGAACTACTGTGCAGCAGTCTGCTGCCAGAAAGATTTGGAATAATTATCATCTGATCGATGCTTTTTTGTTGTTGTTAATTTGTAAATGGGTAATAAATCATTTACCTGCATCAGTAAATAATGATACCATTGCTAAATCCCACAAACACACTGTTGAACTCGGAAACTGCACTTTTTTGTAATCTACTGAACTATAGAATATACCTACGTGGAAACAGGGAGTTTTACGACCAAAACAAAATCCAATAATGGCAGGAGAAAACATTCGCCGCATTAAAGTTAATATTTTGCCAGTGCTACTTCCAGGGTTCATCACTCAAGATAAATCTCTCAATATTTGCTTCCTGGATGCTCCTTGACAGAATGATCCACCTCTGACGTCCATTACACTATCCGCAAACATCATTGTGTCGGCAACCTTTGATATTCCCAGCAGAAATCGGGGCAGACAATTCGTTACTAATGCACCGATCAAGGGAACCAAACTTAATCCGATTGTCATTTAATTTAATCATCTTGTTCTTCAAATGTTTTTCTTTTTATTCTCTCCTCCCCTTCTCTCGCCCCTCCCCCAACTCTCCCTCTCTCTCCCTCTCTCCCTCTCTCTCTCTCTCTCTCTCTCTCTCTCTCTCTCTCTCTCTCTCTCTCTCTCTCTCTCTCTCTCTCTCCTCTCTCTCTCTCTCTCTCTCTCTCTCTCTCTTTCTCTCTCTCTCTCTCTCTCTCTCTCTCTCTCTTTCTCTCTCTCTCGCCTCGTCAAGGCACTTTATTATTAATTCACCAGAAACACCCCGGTCAACCGGCTCA
Organism: Marthasterias glacialis; assembly: GCA_911728455.2. Taxonomy (NCBI): domain Eukaryota; kingdom Metazoa; phylum Echinodermata; class Asteroidea; order Forcipulatida; family Asteriidae; genus Marthasterias; species Marthasterias glacialis. Next base: position 11,018,789 of record OU452225.1, on the reverse strand, counting down.
AAGCATCCAAAACTGTACAAACACATTTGGACAGAAGTTTCCTATAATATACACAATCTTCATGAAATTTAACTTACGAAGTGCATCCTACCAAATTTCAATACATTTTTTTTTTTTTAAGTTTAACTCATTTACAGTTATTGATTTATTTCTTCCTTTTATTTTCTCGTTTGTTTGTGTTGTCAGATAACTATTGTGCTGATATACACTGACTAATAAAATGCCAGCAAAGGCAAGAGAGGAAACAAATAAATAAAACACAATTCGGAACTTAAAGATAATCGGAATTTCATTGATCATGTTGAAACAATTTCCCCCAAAATCTAGTGTCTGACGACTGAGCAGTTATTGATAAAAGCCCACAACGGGCTATAATTAGTCAGGTGCTCTGTGCATGACGTCAGACACTTTCAAGATGCCTGTTTACAGATTCCCAATTCGTCTAGGAACTCGCCATTATGATAACTTTATGAATGCTGCTGCGGACTTATAGTGAAATGAAGTCCCCCACCATTCCTTCCTTTGTTGAAAGTTAACACGATTTGGCCCAATATTGTACTATTTCTACTTCGAATTCACACAGTTTACACAATCATTCACGAGATGAAATCAAATATTTTTTTTATCGGCACTCTTGTTGATATTCAGTCACGAAATCATGCTATGTTTGTTCGGTCAAACACACTCAATTCAATTTGAGAAGTATACAGGCGTGCTGCAGTTACCCCCTCCAACTCCCCCCCCCCCCCCCCCCTGAACCTGTAACACGATTATAAAAACACCCGACATTTTATTTTATTCAATTGGTATTTTTATTAGATTTCCACTACCTCTAATGAGTGATTCTTCGCAGTTCCCCCTGGACTCTAACTGAAAATGTCATTACATTCAGTCTGAACTCCATGGCTCGGAGACCGCAAGGACGGCGCATGACGTTGACGGATGAATTCAAGTTAAAAAAAAACTTTAATCGACCCAACGGGCTTCCTCCACGAAGCTCTTCATTTTCGGGGGTAATTTTGTCATGAACCACGGGTTGAGTATTGTGTGTCGTCCGGGGCATACTAGGTTGTTACGCGGGTTGAGTTTGTAGAATACTTATCAATGTTGTGCGAGATCCAGTGAGCCAGTGTTAATTCTGGTATTAATTATCCTCCATCGAGACACACTAAAGAAATGTTTTTGCTCTGAAAAAATCTTGAATTTGATCATCAAATTGTGAAAAGCTGAGTATATCTTATTCGTTAATTAAGATATTTAGAACGACCTCTCCTTGTGGGTTTGCGTCACTTCGTTTCAGATATCTTACCGGGATGGTCTGTATACTGCTATAGATGTACCGCATTGTCTACAAAAGTGTCCAGCAAGTCCTGTCTTTTCATTTGACCATATTTAAATCATCCAGATTACAACGATGTACTTCTAGCTTAATCTGGGGAAGAAGTTGGTTTTTTCAACAAGATGGTGTTTACACTGATGCGCCATTCGTATATATAGCTAACTCTTCCTCTCGTGGGAATCTAGGCGCATCTTTTTTGACTAGACTGATGACCGCAAACCCATCACTTACATAAACAAGAACATACACGCTTTTATGGCAATAATTGGTTTGCACAACGGCGACTAACGTCCAGGGTTGCATGCACTCGTATAAACCGTTAGTCTCTAAGCATTTTAAGGCGAAATTTACATTTATGACACTTTAGTCTAGTTTAAAGTTCACTTGTATTATATAGCGTGGATACAGAAGTTATGGGGAAAATACGATTTTTGACCCAAAATGAGCAAACAAAAGTCAAAAACGCCTTTATTGACGAATTTTGGAAATGTTTTGACATCATCACGTAGAACTTGGTGAAACGAACATTTGTGGCAAGTTTCATCAAAATCAGTAGAACACTTTGGAAAATGCGGCCCCCGATCCCCGTACATCCGGGAAAAAAACCGGTCCTGGTAGGGTTAAACTAACTAGCGTATAGCCTAAGTGAAGACTGAGCCGGCATCTTGGTTTTAGAAAACCCATGAAAATTGAACATGTTTTTCCCTCTGGTTGATAGGTTTCCTAATGTACCCCAGGTCCCCAGCCACCCACCCACCGACCCCACCCCACGTCCCCCACGCCAAAAAGAAAAAAAAAGAAAGAAGATTAGATCCTCCATACGACTATGCCAATGCAGTGTAAAGCACAACTCACGTTGGTGAACACTACATTGGTTCAAAAATAATGCTCTCCCTGAGATAAGATATGAGATAAAACAATACAATACAATAACTAAGGAACAACACAATAAATAAATAAATAAATAAATAAAACAATTAAACAAATCATAGCCTTAGAGGATGCAATGAAGTAAGTAATTTACTCACACGATAATACGAACGTCTCCATATAGCATTGGAAAACAAAATTGATTGAGTTCAAGTAAAGTTATAAGAATAGTTTGGGGAAAATTATTTAAGAAACGAAAGATGATTTCAAGGTATAAAGCATTCAACTTCAAGGGATAACGTCAGACACCTCACTAGACGAGTTCCAGAGCCTATAGACGAGTTCCAGCTTAAAGAACTGATTAAAATTTGCCACCGTTTTATGATGATTTACATCTAATCCTCACAAAGATGGTGGAAATATCCTCAATAACCTTACGTCACTTATTACAAAGTCTGTCACAGAGATAAAGGCAAATTACTTTACTACCTCAATTTAGAAGAAAAACAAACACCTCGACGGTAATGCATCGATGACCCTCACGGATAAATCGATGGGCCGATGTGTCAAATAACGGACTCTTTGACTTCAAAATGCAGCGGGACAAGACAGGATTTTCTGATCAATCAAAAGAAAGCCATTCGTCTAATGAGTTTCGCTCTAGTCTTGATTTCAGATCAACCTTTAAAAAATTCGCCCACCACTTCCGACTAAGCAGTGTCATTAAGAGAGTGAGTAATGTTACCGGTCACTGAACTCCACGTAACTCTCCCTTCATGCAAAGACATCACACAAAATAAGTCTTGCATTTTTACCAAATTTTTAATTCTGGTTCAGTAAAAACACCGTCTTGCAAAATATTACAAATCTTTGTGACCACTGGTTGTTTTTGTTTATTCGTATAAAATTCCAATCAAATTTTTGTGATGTACAAAAACCTATTTGAGAGATTTTTGTTATGAAACAGTGGAAATCAAATCCTGATAATAAGCAGTTAGTCAGGCATGCAATTGTAATTTGTCCCAAAACGAGGACATTTCCAGGCATAGCAAGACTCTGTGCAGTGGTTTTTCTTCAATTTTTAATGGCGCAGCTGAGAAGCCGAAAACGGGGAAACCAGCTGATCAGCTGAAATATTGGTTAGTACAAAATCATTTAAGAGCACACGAAGTCATAGCTAAAAATCCAAGGGGATCAGTGTTGACCTCAACCTTCGCTCACATGGACCTGGTTCAAATTTCTACATCTCCTCTTAACATTTAAATCATCGTCTGTAAATTCCCTGCTTACATATATTCACTCATTGGAGAGTTAACACTGCAAGGCACTCACGAAAGATCACTACAGAAAAAAATACAATACCATCATCGCCCGAATGCTTTTCAATCTAGATCATAGGGTGAATTAAAAGCCATTTCTGGAGACATCAACTTATCCTTTAATTGCTCTTCGATCTGGTTAATCATTACCTGAAGAAAGCATAAATCAGAGCAATTAGCATAGTCCATAATTGCACCCGCCAGTCATTAAGATACAACATGAGTAATAAACCGTCAGGTGTCTGGCAGAAGGGCGTGATACGACCTTCTTGCTGGGCATGAAAAGTACAATAATTTTGCCAAATAAAATGTCTACTAAAAAACACATCTGTTATATTTTTTTCAGACTAGAATTACTCAAAGAACATTTTTTTTTATATTTCCAGGCAGAAGTAAGCTTTTCTGTGATACATTATGAATGACAAAGAAACAATCAAACTGTCACGCGTGAAAAGACAGTCTCTCGACCTTCTACTGTTGGGAACATGTTCGTTATGTCCTTCCGCCGGGCACATGTTCGTTACGTCCTTCCACCGGGCACATGTTCGTTATGTCCTTCTGCCGGAAGTAAACTCGTTACGTCTTTCTGCTGTGCACAATTTCTTTACTTATTTCTGTATGGCACAGGTGAGTTACGTCCGTCTACTGGCACATGTGAGTTACGTCCGTCTACTGGCACAGGTCAGTTACGTCCGTCTACTGGCACAGGTCAGTTACGTCCGCCTACTGGCACAGGTCAGTTACGTCCGTCTACTGGCACAGGTGAGTTACGTCCGTCTACTGGTACAGGTCAGTTACGTCTTTCTGTCGGGTACAGATTCCTTACGCCCTTCTGCTAGGTAAAGGATCGCTACGTCCTTCAGTTTTGTCACTCCCTTCTGCCTGGCACATGTTCGTTACGTCCTTTCACCGGGCACATGTTCGTTATGTCCTTCTGCCTGGCACAGATTCGTGACGCCCTTTTTGCCTCGCACAGGTTGGTAACGTCCTTCTGCCGGGCACCATGTTTGTTACGGCCTCCTTCGGTGCACAGGTTCGTTACGTCTTTCTGCTGGGCACACGTTCGTGACGCCCTTCGCCTGGCCACATTATTTGTTACGTCCTTCTGCTCGGCACAAGTTCGGTACGTCCTTCTTTTGGGCACATGACTATATGATCTACAAGGCTCATTGTAAATAACAGCCTTGTCAACTGAGAAAAATTTACTGACAACTTCAAAGAGGCAACTAACTGCACTGCATGCAAATTTGACACTTTGGAAGCACAAGATGACTTTTTAGAACAGTAGCCTATACATGTGCTCCTCCCAAGTGTGTTCTTCATAAAGATTGCTGTATAAAGATGGCTGCCTGTTAATTGTCTCGTGTGTATCCAAAGCGAGGCCGGACAGGCAAAAATAGTCAGACCATGTGTTGATACAATGAAAATAACTGTCAATAATTGAAACAGCAGATAAGGGACACAACCAAGATAAGAACCGCATGAAAAGGGTCATAACGATACTTCAACTTATGTATTTATGTATACCTTGGTTTAGTTGTTATTAATATGTAAATTACATGAAGAGACCATTACTTAGTTTCCATCAATGGTTACACTCCTCAAAGTAAACTACTAGAATTATATCAGTGGCCAAACGACATCGTAACCACGACATCACTGCAGTAGGCGCCCTGACGTAGATGTCAAAATGAGGTAGACGGGTCCCCTGTCTTTATCCATAAGGATAAAGACAGGCACCGGTCTTGTAAACCCAACGATTTCATTGGATATAGAAATATGAATGCAATGGTGCATACCAAACTGATAGTACACACATGAGTGTGTGTGTACAGACAAAGCACAGGTGCAAACGCGTGTTATGTCATGCAAGATCAAGGGTACTATACAGTAAACTGCGAGGTTCTGAAGGCTGGTATCTGGCTTTAATCACGAGCCTCGATATTTTGATGTCAGACGTTCGGGCTGAAAAGGGGGTTGCTCATTGGCCCAGTCTGCGCGCAGCGCGTACTTGGCTTTACAGCATGGTGCCCCAAAGATGGCGGCCGGATGACGTCAACGAAAAGAACATTGAGCTGTGTCATGCAAATGACTAAAACTGCCTTCATCCGGTAGACTGTCCAAAACATATATATATAAAATCATATTGAATTATTTATTCAACGATCCGTAATAATCTAAGGAAACGAATAAATAAAGTAATTTTACTTCAATACTCGGAAGAAAAACAAATGTATAGAATGTTTTTTTCCCCCTACCACTGTGATTGAATGTGATGCAATTTGTTTTCCATCGTCACGACTGCTGAAATCATCGGCAATATTACTATTTGTCATGTGATTAGATTATAACAGGGTTTTGTGTCTCACTTGTATCCGTAGCACTCGTCGCACAAGATCAAATTACAGACACACTTGCAGCTGGTAAAACAGTCTGGGGTAAAAAAACAACCTAGCTTTCCAGATGCAATCCGGCTGTGCCAAGACTGTTATAACATCCACGTCTTACTACCAGTGTACAGTGTAATATTATTTTGAAAATCAAGTTGCATGCATCTCCATTTTGACTTGACCTTTTGTCATTACTATAGCGAGATGATGAAAATTGCCACACAAAAAACAACAACAACAACAACAACAACAAAAACGATTATGAGTAACATTATTGCAATCTGAAACTAGACTTGCTAACCCCTTCGTCTGAAATATTAATTTTGTCCGATCGTAAACCGGATGCATTTCAAGGATTGAAACGGTATCAAGGGAGAGGTGTATGGCTAATCTCATTATCCGGATGGATTAAATATTGAAATATATAGCACTGGAGACTATGCCTGGTTGAGATATAATATGACATTTTATATTACAGATACATATTTTAATGACCTTTATTGGAGGAAGTGCTGGCTCTGAAAAGAGCCAGATGGATTATTCTCTTGTTGCCAGGGTCGTTCGCCTGCAAATCACAGGAACTAAATCGTCCACATGTTTGATATTCGTGTCCGGTGCTTCAGATCGGCAAATCCTGAAGCATTTTGTCCGAATGCCCCCGCTCATTACAATGGTGCCCCTAGATATTTGCATTCCCCCTCCTGCTTTCGAGAAAAAGGGTACTTTGACCCAATAGAAGAAGGAACAAGTATCCGGCGTGACTGCGAAATGTCTCTGGGGTGTGGTTGATGCTTTCTCCCCGGCATCAAAGACCCCCCAACCACTGGACTAGACAACGGTGACAACACCATTTGAGATCCAAACCCAGATCATTTGAATGGTATGACTTCTATTTTCCCGAGGCAAATACAAGGAGGAAATAGAAGCCTTCTGGGGATCAATGGGGGGAGTTAAGATGATCTGCAAGACGTCCATCCACCATCTTCAATCCTCAATGTGAATTTTCTAATCTCCGGGGAATATGAAATTATACACCAACAGATACTTCATATAGAGCCGAGATTCTAAAGTAAAATTCAATAAGCTAAACATATCATTTTACATCAGTATACAATATAAGTCTCTCTCAGGTATGTATATATGAACCAGGATAAACACATTGATTTCTAAAGTGTTTATTAATTAATGATCACATAAATGGAGCTATACATTGGTTGAAATAACGTGTTAGGTATAATAAAAAAAGACGTATGCTATAATTTTTCCAAAATTTGTTGCTTGTTTTACTGATTTCGAATATTTTGTTTGTGCCATTTAAATGATTTAATGTATCACGTGACCTCGTGACGTCACGTAAAGAACGATTCTTTTGCCTTAATCCCTGACCCGTGACATGACATGCATCATGCCAACCGCGTTGTCCTCTGCGCATGCCAATGCAATATGTCTGCCGTGTTGCTTGAGTGCAAACAACTTGAATGAATACTGGTACTCCTGTTACCAACGAAATGAGTCAGATTATTTGCACTTGTACAACCAAGCCTTGGGTTGGGTGCAATGGTTTAATCAGGAAGGAGAAAAAAAAATGGCGCCATCCTTATGAAGGTGCGCTCTATTTAGCTTTCAACAATTATTACAAGAAAGTAATACAAACATAAGTTAATAAGCAAAACACTTTAAAACTTCTAACCGTTAATGATTTTTCCAAAAATTCACATGTTGTGTTTTCTACATAATTTATACACGATAAAGCTCATAATAATATGTAAATCCTCCGAGGTTAATGTTGCATGACCCACTTTCGCCGACATACCGGTAACATTTGTTTAAGATTTTTGTCATCTGATTGACGTTTGTGTAGAGATTTTCCCATTATGCAAAATATGAAAAGACATCGTCCGTATGTTCCACAGAAGTCCATGGCTTCTCCTGTTACGAATCGTTGACTTCAACTTGACATTTTCAGTACAGTATCTTCACTCAAAGTCTCAGTGATAAAATCATTTCAACATGCAGAGTCACACGCTAAACTAGTCCGCAACTTTAAAGTCAAACGGCGATTTTTCCCTCCTCCTTATGTTTTATTCGATTTTTTCCTCATTCCCCTAAGGACATTTTTGCTGATAACGAATGTGGCGATAAATTGTGCATAATAATTGTACCATAAGCGGTGGCTTAATTCTGCTTCCTACTGACTGTTACGTGGCTTAAATCCTAAACATAACTGCTCACCACCCATGCAGCCTTCTAAATTCCACTGCCTGTTCTTCTTATGGGTAACATTTTCATATGGATCAGAATGTCTAGTTTGTTTCAAATACATTTCTTATTTTCTTAAAGGTGTATCTATCTCCCTATATTACTCTAATCCAATCAGCTCGTTCACGATGTTTTACACCACCGCAGCTATGGACTCCGCACGTGCGCGCAACGCGACAAGATGGCGTCAGCCGCGCATAATGTACCAATCAGTATGGAAGATTTACAGTGTGTGGGCGTGGTCGCTGCAGTGGTGTGAACGCCCATGAACGAGCTGGTGGGATTGATTTACCCAGTGCCCAGCAACGGTAAACTGCAGGCATGAACAAAAACAAAAGTGCATCAGAACTTTTTAGTTTTTCAGTTTGTAGCTGGTAATTATTTATCCACGATAGAAATTTAACCTCTATTAAAATCGTTGTGGTACTCTGCTGCTGAGAATTCAAACTGCCTCTGGCTACCGGGCAAGCTTGGTGGACAATAATGGTAATATCTAGCACAAAAAAGACTGTGGTGGAGGGAGGGGGGTCCGTAGGTGACAGTCAATGGACTAAGATATCATGCAGCAACCTGATTCTGAACATTATCATGCCAAATTCAATTAATTATTCGCGTTATTATTAATTTGTGTCTTACCCATACACCGATGTACGTTAAGCACTGTACGCTAAGTACTTTCCCGAGTGCCGTGAAAAAAAACCAAAAAAAACAATAAAATAAAAATCTACGATTCGAACCAACGACCTTGTATTACCATTATTGTCCACCAAGCTTGCCCGGTAGCCAGAGGCAGTTTGAATTCTCAGCAGCAGGGTACCACATTGATTTTAATAGATGTTAAAATTTCTATCGTGGATAAATAATTGGCTCTGTTTTTTTTTGTTTTTTTGGTTTTTTTTAATTTTTTTTTTAGTTGGGGGACATGGTGATCCATAATCTCCATATTGGGGCATCGGAGTCCGATTATAATCGTGTATCTTGACGGTTACCTTTTACGAGACGAGAAGAAGTGAAACTGATGACAAAAAAATGAAAGACCCTGCAGGTGGCATCAAGATTCCGCTCATTAACCGTTTCCTAAAATCGCGGCCAACGTTTGAACAAATGTTGTCCGTCTTTAGAAGATTTGGCCACAAATTCACACAGGTGACACCTAATTGTGCTTTATATATTTGGAAATAAATTATGGAAAATGTCTCACAAGTTCAAGTGTGCTCTCAATCTGGCACGCGGGGTTTCTGGCAGATGTCATAAATAGGCCCGTGTTTGTTTGTTTTTTTGTTTGTTTGTTTGTTTGTTTGTTTGTTTGTTTGTTTGTTTGTTTGTTTGTTGGGTTGTTTGTTTGTTTGTTTGTTTGTTTGTTTGTTTGTTTGTTTGTTTGTTTGTTTGTTTGTTTGTTTTTTAATAGCTGCTATTGCTTGTTATTCTACCTATTAATGTTCCAAAGACAAATCTGCGATGGCCCTATAGCCACATATCCTTCTCATGACATACTCTGACTGTGTGCCAAGCCATGCTTGGATCATCACAGGCACTATCCCATCACCTGCCTGCCGTGATCTCCCACATTTATTCCGATTTAATGAAATCGCTGTTGGACTAAATACATAGACCATGTATGCAAGATCACACATTGGGCAAGATCAGCACTACTCGGACCACAGTATGGGTAGGGTATCACAATATGGCGGATTACATCTGAGTACCGGCACAGGTGTCGGACCTCGTAAAATTCAACAGTTCGTCCAAGTATTACTATACGGAGATCCCCCCCCCCCCCCCCCCGTTGAATGATTAACAATTCTCTTCGCACATTCCCGTGGCAACCCCATTCCCAAGCCTCGCCCAAATCAATTCTAACTACGATAACCGGACGTTGACACCCGGAAGGTACATCTAACAGCCGGCATTCTGAACGCTTTCAAAGAGATTTGTTTGTCTCTCCGCTGAACAGTGAGTGGTTGATTAATCGTGAACAGCATTTGCCCTTCCAGGCCATGCAAATCAAACTGATGTAGAGTTAGTGCGTTGTTTTTGTTGTTGTTGTTGTTCAAGTGAAGGTTTTAATTAAACTCAGAAACCGGCAATTAGAAATAATAATAACAAAATATGATTTGGGCAACTTCCCTGCTTGCTTCGATTTCTGTCGCTTTGTCATGGACTGAAATAAAGACTTGGACTTTTTGTTTTGGCTTTCCCGCTTGACAAAAATCGTGGTTTCTCATGTGCATAGTACACTATACAAAGGTTTTCGTTTCATTTTTTTTTTCTTTCAGGAAGTTGATACCACTGGTACTCTTGGAGAGTAATTTGATCTCCTTCTTTTTTCCGGAAAGTAACAAAAGACCAAAATGACTGGCGTAGATTTTGTTCTCATCATTGTTCACTGTACTGTGGAAAGTCTCTTTTTCTCTCCTACATAATAACCACTGGTTGATTACCCTACAGTGACATCTCATTTCATTCCAACGCACGTTATTCCAACACACACAAAAAATAATGACAAAAAAATCAGCACTTATGAAAAAATGAAAGACTTTGTAAAGCGTTTATAAACGCACTGCAAGGCCTTTAAATCCAGCTCCATCCTGCAAAAACGCAATTTTCCCTCTCGATAAAATGCAATCGGCGAAACATTTCAATTTCATATTACTCCATTCGCCCATTAGAGTATTTCTAACTCCGGAATTCACTTCATGACAATGATTACAATTCGGGGAGCTATCGCACTGTCGAAAATCCGACATAATTGACGTTAACTCATCTGTCTATTGTCCTCTTCAAACCGCTCCGCAATATTACCATGAAGGGGAAAATCGATGTACTCATTTCTTTCTAGAAACTCTTCCGAGTATGACCCGACTTCGGGGACAAATGGCTGTTCGCTTCGTAATCTGGCACTTATCTGGACAAGCACCCATCCCTCAAGCTCTGGAGGAGACGGCACGTGCGACCATCATCTTTATCTGTAAAATTAATGCATGTAATCCAGTAGCGGCATTTCCTGCAAGAGAGAGAGAGAGAGGGGGGGGGGGGGATAGCCTCGTTGCCACTCCGTAGACTTTTCTTCTCTCTCGTGAACGTTGCCTCAGTACTTACTCTAATCGTGGACGATCAAGGGGTCTGTAAGTTTACTGTACGCCTGACGTCTGGAGTTGGACTCCACGTTCGGGATTTCTTCAGCGATGTCTCCAGTCTGTTGATTTAACTGTGAGTTCAGAATCAACCTCGTTCATACTCCCGTGCGGACGATCCTCCGCACTCGGTCACATCGTTTTGACTCTCCGCTTCCACATTTTTGTCCCACAGCTGTTTTGAATGTACATGTTTTTGTATGTGACTATGTAAACAACATTTGGTCAACCAGATGAGATTCGATCTATAAACAGGATAGTTTGGGAGTCATCTGAAACCGGAGCAAAAAGATCGTCAGTAAACTAGGCTTCGAGGTCGTTGGTAAGTGCCTTTTTACAAGATAAACTATCTCTACAATATTAATTGTCATTTTTCGTAATCTGTTAAAATGTGCGGTGTGTTCAATTTTTTTTTACAGAATAGCTTTAGTTCACAACTTTGAACAAGCTAGAGTCAAAAAAAGCTTTGGTTCAGTTTCCATTCGTGCGTTGTAAATGATGACTTAACACAAGACAAGCTCACCACGAATGTCCCTTCACGGTTTACCGGGACATCGTCAATGTGGCTCTTAAACCACCTGATTTTCAATTGGGAGAAAAAATGTGAAAATGTGACGAGCTGTTTAGCAGTAAAACCACTATTTTACGACATAATAAGATTATTTTATTCTTAACTAGTGATAATTGTTCTTATTGAGAAAACAAAATAAGCTGTTGCAAACTGCTTACCAACCAAAATGACCTGATGTTGCATGACTGCAAAAAAAAAATGTTAATGGCCTCACGTTTTCGACCCTCGTAGAGTCTTTCTCAAAAGGCTAAATGAAAAAAATGCGTGTGTTGTGTTGAGGCCATTATGTTTGTTTTTAAAAATTGATCTTATATTAATGGATTTCTTCAGAGAAAACTAATTGACTAAATGTTGTAACTGCCATCTCCAATTCCATCAATTATTGTGCATTGTTAACTTCTGATGACAATTAATCTGATTTGTCCTTTACATCGTTTATAAAGCGCCGTAAACGTAGTGTTTTTACTGTCGTATATGCAAAGCCTTTAATTATGATTTTTTTTAAGGTATAAAAATTAAAAGCAAACGTGTTTTTGTTATATACGTTGCGGATGTTCTAGTAGTCAAGTCATCAGGGTATGGGTTCGAATCCCGGTCATGACACTCATGTCCGTGTACAATATGCTTTACTTTGATTCGCTTCTCTTCACCCAGGAGTATAAATGGGTACCCGGGAGGGCAGAACTTTCAAAGTATTGGCGAAACTTCAATGTAAAGAAGTTTTCAGACCAACTGTATAAATCAAACCAGTTTGTGAAAGAATCGATTCGTTGCCAGCTTGCAGGGTTGTAGTCAAGTACTTTTCAGTCGAGTATCAAGTTCTGCCGAGTACTAAAGTAGTACTCGAGAACCAAGTACATGGGCCACCGAGTACAGAGTATCCAGGTACCCGATTACCGAGTCCAACAGCCGACTACCAAGTACTCGGATCTCTGAGTATTATCACGAGTACTTAAAACACTGCTAGATGAGGTATAGAACACCCCTTTGGCTACTTTTGGACAATGTGTGCTTCTTAGGATAACTATCTTTTAAACATAAATACACCAAACACGACTTCAATTTAACATTTTGTTCTCCCTGAGCTTTATGCACGTTTAAGAAAGCGGACAAGAAAGTGGTATTGTGACCACGAGTACTAAAAATCAGAGTCTGAGTACATTTTCAGTCGAGTATTGAGCACATGACTTCAAGTAGATATTTGTTTGTTTTTTTAGTCGAGAATCGAGTACATGACTTCGAGCAGCCTTTTTTTCAGTCGAGTATCGAGTATTGACTACGAGTACGGTTATTTTGCCGGACGAGTACAACATAATTATACGCGCACGAGTATCGTCAAAACGGTATCCGAATAGTAAAGGATTACTAAGAACCACTACTACAATATAAATACCACCACCTTTTCAGAAGCCTTTTAATTTAGATGTGACTGAGTTCATCCGTATACAGCTTATATTTAACTAACCAATGTAAAGTTACTCTCAATTATATTATTCGGGTGTTCAATTCCAATTTTCGAATTTACTGGTTGAGCTGTGAATGTAAACTTCCTTACGCACGACCAGCTACGCAATCGCGGGAATGAAGATGCATTTGTTTCAGTGTGGTTGGTGGCTCGCGCAGTCCTTTGTTTGTCACACGGATATTATGCAGGAGAACGTAATTTGCCGTAGAAATAATACTCTCGGTAATGTCTTGAAATATCAAGCAGAAAATATTGATGTAAACTTTGCGGCGGAGCCTGACCTCATTCGGTGACTTTGTCATTTCTCTTTTCGGAATATGAACAGAGTTGCCGTATTTACAAGGGTATTGTTCAGGAATGGAAACAATTGTTGATACCATTTTGCATAAAGAACTAATCTAGATAAGTAAAACCTAAATTAAGAAACATATCTTAACCAAACCACAGAGAAACGACCTGCTGTCGATTTCACGAAGCGCTTAAGATCAATCTTAAGATAAGCAAATGTAAGAATCAATCTTAATTGCTAAGGAAAGTGTGATGTCACAATACAAATCACTGTGCATCTTAAAGTTAGGATGAGATGATTCCTAAGTTTGATGAAATCGACTGCAGGTCCCTTTTCGGTGACACGAAGCTATAATGATACACTGTAAGAAGAAAAAACAAAAACAAACAAAAACAAAAAACAAAAACAAAAGTTACTCAAAACAACGACTCGTGGGATATGGGATGGAGATAGCGCTATATTTTCCGTATTCCACTCGCGCTTGTGTGATAACTAATATACCGATAATGATAATGATAATGATAATGATGAACACATATAAAGCGGCTGTGATATTTGCTCATTGTTTTTACCACAGGTATGCACAGCTTTGTAGTATTCCAAACCATTTTCAAGAACACAAGTGTCATGACCGGGACTCGAACCCACACTCTGCTGACAAGCTTAGCTAAACTTGAGTCTGGTGATATAAGCTATGTTCATTTTTGTTAGTCCAATAAAATCAACATATACGCACTAATCCACTACAAATCGTTGTCTTCCCAGGACTAATACGTGAAAGCTTAAACCAACCTTCGTTTAAACTAAACCAAGTCATCCTAAACCAACCAACCATCCTAAATCAAACCTACGACGTCTTACCGGTAGCTAATCCAAGTCAAACCAGTCAGTGCTAAACAAGCAAGGCTTAATCGTCCCGTTTTTAAAACCATACGTGAACGAAAACAGCCAAAACTAAACCTGATCTTAAACATGCCTAAAAACAATCACAATGAATTTAAACCAAGACCAAGCTAAACCCCGACTCAAATTTCTCAGCACCTTGGCTAACATTAACAACGTCAGTCCTGTTTGTTAAAAAGATATCCATCGCAGTCAATGACCTTAACGATCTCAACAATCCCTTGTTTATTGCCTTCTGCGCAGGTGGTTTAATAACATTAAGTTTAATGTCCGTGTACTATTCTGTCCCATCGCAAGGGCCGAGCATAAGAAGACCTTCCAACTGTCCCAATCTCTCAGCTAATCTGCCTCTCGGTCCCCACAGTCTACGAGCAGCCGCGCCTCAGGCACATCGATCCTAAATCCATTCCCAATAATCCAAGCCTACGCAAGACAAATTCGAATACTTTTGCTGGATGTTTCCCCTCGATAAGATGGAAGTAAAGTTCATATCCGACTATTGGTAGCTGAGGCTTTCCACAAGCTCGAGAGGTGTTCCTTCGTGGTGCATTATTTGGTTTACTTAGTGAGGGCCGAAATGAGGGATCTGCTAATAACGTAAGCGAAAACTCAGCGGCCAGGGTTGCTGAACAATTATTGACGGGTTTAGCAAGGATTTGTTTTGATTGTGCGCGTGCGTGCGTACTTCATTACTCATGGAACCGTGCCCGAATTAGAGGCTGTGGCTGCGGCTTGGTCGTCACGTGAACTAGCGTTGAAGCATACAGGCTTCCCTTAGCAACACCCTTGGTAACAGCCGCAGCTGTAGCCACAACCAGCTACAGTGAAGAAACTTTGCTCTATCCGGAGAACAAATGAGGAATAATCACCGTTGGTGTTGAATTCTACAGAAAGAAGTGCCCTGAAATTTGGTCCTGCTTCACTTACACAGTTCAGTCCCTTCTTGCCCGATCACGAGTAGGTTCCCAGCCAAAATACTCAAACATAATAGTGACCTGCACTCGGCTTGGGAAATATTTGCTTACCAGGCAAAGCTAAGCCATTAATTTTAAGCAACTCTATAAATTTGGGTCCAAGGACCAGACTGACAGAACTGTTTGTAAGTTTGAAAAAATTGGCTGAGCAGAAAACAATTGTGCTCACCAGAAACAAAAGGGTTACCAGCCATAACACCATGTCATATGTACCGTTTGCGATTGGTTTCCTGCTTACTTATGCTTAGCAGAACATCATTAAGTTGATGTCTGCTTAAACTGCTTTATGAAATGGGGTCCTGGTTGTACAGATATTGTTAGTTGTGGCTAACCGCACTGAATAATTAGTATAGGTACAAGCAATAATCCCGATAAAATTGCTCGGAATTATCTCCTGGGGGAAACGATGTCTGCATAATACGTAAAACCTTCAAATTACAACAACGTTGGGACATTAATTAAGGGATGTTTGGCTTTACGTGCGGGTACTTTTCTGTTTAACGTTTCCCCCCGTGGACATCGCCTGGAAATCCCAACTCAGATCCAACATGTGGATTAGCATTACATGTCCTTTTAATATCCGATTTAGACATCGTAAAGTGGTCACCAAGAAAGTGCTCCGGGCACGATCGAGGCTCTGTAATTAGCATGAGAAACTGCCGCTGATTACGTCAACTTTCCCCGATCGAGGGCTTTCCGTTTCCCATGTCCTTAATTCCCCTACTTCAGAGATGGTCAAAACTGTATACAATCATGACTCCAGAGCTACAATGCATTTGTAGTCAATGTAATCATACAGCTGTGCAAGATAATAAAGTTACATCAACGACGCCATTAGGGAATTTATTTATTTGCTTTTAATAGTGAAAAGATTTACAAGTTATTTTTATTTTGTGTAACGTGCGAAGCAAGCTATTTCAATTCAGTGCATACTCTTTGCTCAGAAGCGAGGCCAAATTGACACATATTTAATAAATCTAATAATATTTTCACTGCATGCGATATAGTGGTAACATAATTAGTAACTTTAATTCATACAGAAACATCAGATTTGCTTGGTTGGAAACAGGTCAAATCCAGACTAAAATTGGAGCTACTGACGATTTTGTATAAATAAAAAGAAAATAAGGTTAATTTGGTATTCAAAAGCAGGTCTGAAATGTACGGTCAAGAGAGCGCAGACGTCATAAACACTCAAATCTGAACGGGAAAAACATCTGCTTGCTGCGAGAGTGTTTTTTATTTTCTCTGCGGACACAAATTGGAGACAAATTGGACGTGATGGGCTCGTCACTATCTGGAAGATGGGTTAGCGAATGTTCGCTGATGACATATCCATAATTTCAGCAATTACGCAGAGCCCGTCCAAGAGTGTCGCTCAACAATGACGTTCTACCCCTTGATGATCCGTGATTTATTGAGCAATAGACCGTTTTACAATTTTGGCTTCCAGAGTCCCATGACAGAAATGGCTGGAAGGGACACATTTTGTAAAATCAGCTTTACTGATGGGTACATTTCATAACCTCTAACGATAATGGCTCTACAACTGTCTATCTCTCTATGCAAAGCCCACACTCCCCGTGGCATTCTAATTTTCTTACCGTGAATGCTGCCCATTTATTTTCTAGAAACTTCAATTTGTGATCGGGGGTTATTTGAGCCGTCAGCCGTATTTCTTTCAGGGCAAAATGTGCGACCATAGTAAGAAATTCATTCTATAGGAACATATCCACACAATCTGCGTAGGAGGCTTCCAGTTGAGATTCAGTGTACTTGTACGTTCTCTGCCAAGCGAAACAACATCTCGACCGACGAAGACGTTCCACAAAATGTTTCAACTTACAAAAAAAAGGGGTTTTAACAAAGTATCCCTGACTTTAAGTTTAAGTACACACAAATCTTTTGAACACGATTTGACGCTTGCATTAACAAGGTTGTTATTCTCGATAGTAATCATTGACATTCAACTAATGATTTGAATCTGCGTGTGATCGTTTGTTTATTTTCCATACCATCTTGAAAGCAGACACATCCCCTTCATTGTAGACACCAGACGACGTGATGTCTGCAGGTCCTGCGCTGTTCAGATTTTGAAACTTTAACCTTTGACTTCAATTGCTGGTGACCTTAACGGATGCGCATGCTTTTACTTGAACACGCGGACACCAGCTGCTTCGCGTGCCTGTTGTGCAGAGCAAATTTTCTTCCATAACCAATGCCTCAGACAATCTGGGCCCTGGTTACGCCCCCATCGCTCACGGTTCTAATTTAATTGCAACCAGATGTTGTAGCGAATCAACGCCACATTCAAGAAGCGACCGGAAGACAACATGAATGTTTTTAAGATGCATGTTTAACATTCTCAGCTATGAAAACATAAATCACTGAGGATCACTCCGGAAGAGCACCGATGCTTGTCTTAAAGACTTTATACTTTTCGGTAGAATACCTTTTTTTCTTCTTAGAAAGTTAGAAAGTGATAATTGCTGGTTTTCGATGAGACTATGCCGGGAAACTAATTCAGAAACTCAAATGAATTCAAGTTAAATAAGTTTGGCTAATATATCGTATTTACTCTAAACCACTGAAAGTCTTATTTCATGAATACCGTAGACGTTGCGTGCATGTATTAACACATTCAGCTTTTATCGTAATCCGACAGAAGGTTGCTTTTTGCCGCACTTTTAAAAAATGACAATGATTTTGTGCAAACGACTGCATCCATGTGTTTTAGTCCTCTTATGTACCATAATGTGTGCGGCACCTAAAACTAGCTTGAAATCGTAATATGGCCCGGCCTAAATGTAGCCTTAAACCTTAATATAGCTACCTCTACCCTGGCCTAAATAAAGCCTCGACCCTGTACCTGAATATGGCCTGAACCTAAGTAGCCTCAACTATGTACGTTAATGTAGCCCGGGCCCTAAATGTACCCTCAACCCTGTACCTGATTGAAGCGGCGTAGCCAGGAGTTTTTGAATGGGGGCACAGGGGTTGGGGGCATTGCTTCTCAGTGGGGGCCCAGAAACCATGTTTGTTGTTATTAATTTTATGTATCTGGATTTTTTCATGGGGGCACATGGGGGCACTGATAATTTACGGGGAAATGTGCCCCCCCCCCCCCCCCGACGTGGCTAGGCCGCTGCCCGATTGTCGTCCGAAACTAAATAGCCTCAGTTCTGTACGTAAATGCAGCCCGAACCCTAAATGTACACTCAACCCTGTACCCAAATGCAGCCCAGACCCTAAATGTAATCTCAACCCTGTACCCAAATGCAGCCCGGACCCTAAATGTACTCTCAACCCTGTACCCAAATGCAGCCCGAACCCTAAATGTACTCTCAACCCTGTACCCAAATGCAGCCCGGACCCTAAATGTACTCTCAACCCTGTACCCAAATGCAGCCCGGACCCTAAATGTACACTCAACCCTGTACCCAAATGCAGCCCGGACCCTAAATGTACTCTCAACCCTGTGCCCAAATGCAGCCCGGACCCTAAATGTACTCTCAACCCTGTACCCAAATGCAGCCCGAACCCTAAATGTACTCTCAACCCTGTACCCAAATGCAGCCCGGACACTTAATGTACTCTCAACCCTGTACCCAAATGCAGCCCGGACCCTAAATGTACTCTCAACCCTGTACCCAAATGCAGCCCGGACCCTAAATGTACTTTCAACCCTGTACCCAAATGCAGCCCGGACCCTAAATGTACTCTCAACCCTGTGCCCAAATGCAGCCCGGACCCTAAATGTACTCTCAACCCTATACCCAAATGCAGCCAGGACCCTAAATGTACTCTCAACCCTGTGCTCAAATGCAGCCGGAACCTCAATAGCATCAACTTTGTAACTAAATGTGGCCTGGGCCTAATTGTAGCCCCGAGCCTTTACCTTAATGTACCGGGTGAAGTCACATCGGTTTGTTGCAAATAAAATATCTGCCGTTCTAAGCTTTAGAATCTCGCTGCACCCTCATTCCCAAGTATGTTTCAGTTCAGCAATTTATCAATCTTACACATCTATGTACCCCTTTAAGATTTTGTCAATTCCATTCTCGACCTCTTGTTGCAAAAGTAGAACCCGTCACTCGTCTTCCCCACTCTTCTAAAGACACTTCAGAGAAATGAACCTGTTTTTCTTACACCTCCTGACTTCCATACTCTCACAATAATTGATGCATATTCGCGATTCGGAAGCAGAGGGATGAGACGACCGACGTTGAAAACAGGGTAAGAAGTCACGTCCGAGAGGGGTTTATTTGTTCTAATTTAAGTGGGTTTAACTGCCGCGCCATTAAGTAAATACACATAGACAGGAACGAGGATGCACACAGACTTTGTCAAAATTACGACCGGCTCTTTTTAAGTCCCTGAACTGACGGGTGAAACTGTGGTTCTTGAACGGCGTATTCATTTCGGAAATCTCATCGAAAGGGTAGTTTTGTTTTGTTTTCTTTTGAAACAACAAACAAACTAGTTTGATGTTTTACTTTGCTTTCTTTTTTTTTCTTCTTTTTTTTTTTTTACACAACGGAGAACATTGTATCTCTGACATGGGTGATTAAACAAAAAGGTACCGGTAACTAAAGATAAACACATAAGGATCGCGGGGTTTTGTTAAACCAGAAACTAACTTAAACGTCAACTTTATTTTGTCAATTGGGGCCTTGCTGTTGAAACAATAGATCAAACAACGTGTGAACAAAACGATCGTTTCTCAATTGAACGTGTCGTCAAACAGTATGTGTGAGTGTGTTGTAAGAGGTGAAGTGCGGGGATGGCGTGGGAGGTGATGGGGGAGGGGAGGATAGGGGGGGGGGGTCTTTTCATGGACTTCGCCCCAGTTATTTCAAATTGTTATCTAGGTTTAGCGCCATTTTACTCCGATCGATTCGGTACAGTCCTCAGTGGGCACTGCACACGGCACAAACAGATTGAGTGACAGCGTTGCCTTGAAACATTGAATGAACACAACCTGTGTCCACTGTTATTCTCTTTACACATAATGTCAGTTGCACTTTCCGTTTCTCCATATTTCTGTCGACTCAAATCAATTGTTTTTAATAAAGGGACGGGGATGGACGGAGGGGATGGGGATGGGGGGAACAACAGACCCCATCCCTGTGTCTGAATCAATGACATTTGATGTCATGTCCTAGTACCAACCCCCCAGCAGCCATGTTTAACGGCTCTGCACAGATATTCATTTCTGATTAACCTTCTACTTCTACCGCAGTCCCTATTGATCGATGCTATATTTCTGGAAATCAGTGCACTTGCTTCGCACAGGCCGTCATCAGCATTGTCTCAGAAACGCAATATCTTAACTGTAACCCAAACCCCAGGCTGAGACTTGCTCCCGTAATGGTGCGTACAAACATTGCTTCATAATTAATGTCATTGCATGGGAGAGGCAGGGGTTGCGATCGGTCAAGTCTACGTTCGAGTGAAACGCAATAGCCGCGCCTGGGCATGCTGTGCGGATATTCGTGATACAACCCAGTAACCTAGCTGCGAACCAGCGTCCTAGATATCGTATGACTTGAACCGGAAGTGATCTATTAAAAAGTGGTCCAATGACCTAGATCTGACCATGATCTGACCCAGTGAACCGGATGTGATAGTGAACTTTGATCTTACGACGTGGATCTAGTTCATTGATCTCGAAGAGTGTTGTCAATGATGTGATAAGATGATCCACTTAAGATCAAGTGACATATAATTTGACTATAATGATAATGTAAACCGATAGCATTGTCCGTTATAGTCGTTATTATATATAAGGCAAGGAGATTGCAATTTTAGAGGCAGTGGGGGCGGATCCATGGAACACTTACTTGCTGGCTGTCGGGCCACTTTCGAACCTATGGCTTAGAATTCGGCTTCACGGAGTCCAAGCCGGAGCCTAAGCCTAAGCCGTAAAATGCTACTTTGTTAACATTATGTCACTTTGAAAAATATGAAAAAAAAGAGTGGTGCTTACCTTTCAAGGGCGATAACCGTCATGGTGTAGATAGAGCATGTTGGGGACACGATGTTGATGTAAGGAAAGGCTCGGCATAACACTTCTCCTAAGGGCCAGTGATCTAAGACATCAACCACCATCTTGATTGGGATGAGAAACAAGATGAGTACGATGTCGGCTACGGCAAGGTTACCCAAGAGGAGGCTGGTCACCGTGTGGAGGCGACGGCACCGGTGGATGGCGAAAATGACCATGGTATTCCCGGACAGGCCGAGCAGGAATATGAGGGTGTAAGCTGCCGTAGTGGGCGCCATGACTGTCCAGTCTATTCCTTTATCGTAGTAACCGTAACCGCTGGAGTTACAAGTATCACACCCCGATCCGGAGCTGTATGAGCTGGAGCTCTGCTCTGGGCCGGTCCCGCGATCTCCATCCAGTAAGCTCACCTCAGCCATGGTTATGGCGCGTTTCTTAGGTAAGGATCCGCGCCCAGTCTCGGCGCTGCGATATGACTTCCAAAATGAACAGCAGTGTTGTTTTGACAATCTTAATAACATGTCATTTCCGCTGAATGGTGGTGAGCGATGTAATGTCGTTATAAATCATGGAAACCAAGACGTTCCGGTAGATGTTGAGACAAATTTATTGCCGAGCTCTCACCATTTGACAGGATATTAACATCTGTAACAGAAGTGTACGTTTGTCAATAAAAAAAGGCAATTTATTTTGACGCACTGCCGCCATACATACATCATGAACAAGTCGACTTTTTTTACCGAAACAATTAAGGCCAGTGGCGCAACATCAATTTAAAAAGTAATCCTCCCTCCCCATCCTGGTGACTTGTTTTATGCTCTGCGATCATCAACGTCAACCACGACAATTGGAACAGCCAACAAGTCTGCATGACCAAATGTTTTAATAAAAAATGACCAATTAGGTGTTACTGATTAACCATAAGTACCAAGTGATTTACAGTCAATGACGGTCATCGCTCACCATGTCATGCCCCGTACCCCTTTAAATGGAGAAAGGCGTAATTAGCACGGCTAGTTCAGGCTCCAAGTACTCAATAAACCCGGTTTCACTTCTGTCTGACCTATAATCAACGAGGGGAATTTTCTCCCAGGCTGGTTAACATTAATGAAATGGAATGTAATTTACGACATTAACAGATGTGACAAAGTGCCTTTAAAATTCTCCTAAAAAAAATAAAGTAAAACGAAAAGTAAAAGTGAAGAAGAACACGTTATGTACATACTGGTTTATTTATTACAAATCAAAAAGAGTGCTCAAAACAGCAAAATGCTGATTTTACAATATTTGCAATAACAGTCTCTAAAATACACTTTTAATCTTACAAAGAATACACACAAACTAAAATTAAAATTTCCAGAGACTTTACAAAAGCTCTACAAAACTTACATAATAAACAATGGAAACAATTGCATATGTATTAAATACAGTTATAATTATGATAAAGAACACCGAATCGATTTCAGATGAGATATTAACATTTGCAGTCAATATTTTGTAGAATTATTGATGAGATCGTGGCAAGGAATTAACTGTACATCTTTTGTAAACACAAAAAATGGTTATACATTCAAAACTGTATCAGAGTTTAAAATGAAACAAAACCCGTGGTTTTGGTAACTACATTTCTTTTCTTTTCCTTTCAAAAAGAGAAAGGAAAAGAAATATGTTCAGGATTGTATGTGCAAGTTTATTTAAATTAGCAACATATCTTGTTTCTTTTCAACATGTTTCTTTTTTTGATATCCAAAAGGGCAGCGTGTCTGGCTGAAATCTTTCACTCTAATACGTACTGCAATAATGATGTGTTAACACAAGTTGGTGGCAAATAATGTTGCTTTACAAAATGGTGTTCGATCCCTAAGCGCGCGTTCCAACCAGGTGAACTTTGATAACGTGGAAAAACAAATGACACGTGTTTGATTTTGCCTTCCAAACTATTTGTTTTATACGATGCGTAGGATTTCCGCTCTTCTGAAAGGAATCTAAATCAACGCGAAGACGAGATTTGGTTGTTTTTTCCACTTTCATGTCAATATAGTTGGTTTTGGATTTCGGTTTATATGGTACAAAAGAGCATTGCAGAAACTTGACATTTTGTGAACAGCGCCTGGATGCCGATGGCCTCATCGCTCGGGGACCAGTGAAGATGACTGACCGTCAAGGAAGCAACCTATACCCGCTGGTCCCAGAGCCCCCTCTGATAAAACATGGCGTTGGAAATTGCCTTGTTTGTCTGATACCCGACTCTATTACAGCACAATATTCCCTGCATCCTTTTATAGACATTAATGTTATCCAGAATTGCACCGTCACGACCTCTCAGATTTAAACCTAAGACGTTGACGTGACATCTATGAGGAAATGCAAATCTCAAAGGTGCACGCTGTTAAAATGTGCATTTCGTTTTTTATTCAAAAAGGGGAACTGTCTATGAAGTTATTAATGGAGAAGACGGAACTTAATATGAAGATCATGCCTTCAAAACTTTTAACTTGTGCAATGTGCCGATATAATGGAACATGGAATGAACTTGGACTGAGTCAAAGTTCAGGTCAGGGTTAGGGCTAAATGTATGGCTGGTTGTAGAATAAGGGATTTTTGTCCGGGTAAAGGATAGGGTTAGTTTCAGGGTCAGGTTTAGGGTTCAGTTTAGAGTTATGGTCAGGGTTAGGTTAAAGGGGCCGTGTCACCATGATCGTAGTCTGCCTGTTTCTGGGCCCGGAAACATGAACTCTCACCCAGTTACTGTACGCGCCCGCGTTGACCATCACATCACAAAGGGCGCCGTCTTTATTATTCTGTGATGTGACCGCTACTCGCGCGCGTGTGCGTGCAATAACAGGTTGAGCGGTCATAAGTAGCCACAGACTCGCTGTGATCTTGACGACGCAGCCTCTTTTTAAGGGTTAAGTTTAGGGTTGGGGTTGTAGTTATGCTTAGAGATAGGGTTAGAGTTTTGGTGTTAAGTTAGTGCAGATGGCTGTGTTTACACAAGACCACTAAACTATAAACTATATAGCTGACAAACACAACTTAACCCGGTTGGATCCGTGGGGAAAATACGGACACTTGTTTTGTATTTCACAAAACATTCTGTCCCCGCTAGCAAAGTGGTGACATTTGCACGACCGCAAGCTGTGGTGGCCCCTTTACGGTCAAATATTGTTGCCTTTTGCAGGATCAGTTATTTGACACGTTGTTTTTTAGTTTCCATTTATACACCTGTAGTCTGAATTTATAAGTTCCCAAGTGAAATCACTATGGGTTTGCGTCAGGTGTGCAAATAACACAACTCGGCCAGTGAAGAAGAATGTCAATCAGAAGTGTTTCTGTTCTTTGCAGTTCTGCGCCCACACATCTCGGTCCCCCTTCCCCCCAAGCCCACCTCTTCTACCCTTTATCTCCACCCTCTCCCTCTCTCTGCCCGATCTCTCACCCTGTCTACCCCCCCCCCCCCCCGCCCCCGTTTAAATGGGAACAGCAGTGTCGCGGTGAGTCGAAGCCAAATTGAAGTTCAATTTTTACAATATCGCTGGCAACACATCACAACGCCAAATCCTTTCCCGTGAGGTTGTTCACACCCGAATAACAATGTTAGCACAGTTCCTTTATACCGTGTAAATCCATACAGATATCCAATTCTCGAGCGAAACCGATATTCTTTTTGTTTTTGCTTTTTTTTTCCACACGGACGCGGTCTGTAGGATAACATTTTTCGGTTTAGAATGGCTGGTGGAAGTGGTTCATTCATATCAAAAGTAAGATATTCGATTGTTTTTGTGAAACAAAATGCCTGGCGTTTCTGAATTCTATTCTCTAACCGATTTTAGTCACTGCGCCGCCACAATTACCGCCTCAGCATGATAAACTGTGATGCGGTACTAAAGGGAAATGTTCCACGGCTCATGCTTGCAACTCACATTGTTATTTCCTTCAAAGCTCATTCTATATTTCCTCCATTCTTAACTGACTGCCTCTTCTTACAAATAAAATACATGGTATTAACAATGTACATGGATAGGACAAACAATGTACGCAAATGATTCTATTAATTGTACTGCAAAATGTCATGTTTATATTAAACACAAACATGTCGTTATGACTTCGATTTGAGCGATAACTAGACGGTTGCTGACGTATAAATTTGAAATCTGCGACGGCCCAATAGCCAGATATCCTTCTCATGACATACTCTGACTGTGTGCCAAATTCCATGCTTGGATCATCAATGGTACAATCCCATCACCAACCTGCCGTACTAATGGTGTATATTAAAGATTGGGAGTAGAAGAAAAAAATTACTCGTCCACTAACAAAGTTGTCCCATTTTCCTTTTATAAGCGTAGTCCCATTGTCCTTTAATAAGCGTAGGTTTGAACTAAAAGCTGTACGACGCGGAAAATAATTAGCAAGTAGACGCAATTTAGACTTTATAATCAGTCATCCAAAGACGGCTTGACGCCCTGATATGTCGCCTAAAGGCACCTTATTCACGAATTCATCATCAATCCAATTGTCTTTTCTAAAATACCGTAAAAGTACCGTAAAAATGACGGCATGGGGTCAGGAAGCAATGATTTATGGATTCGATGAACCTTAGCCAATTACGCTTCCAGTCAATGGTATTTTTACGAACCATTTGTTCATTGTATTTATCTGTCTTGCTCATCGTTGTGATTCTATTTTTAGATACCAAAAACGGTCACGATTTCGGACTTACATTTTCCTAAACAAAACCCACATAACAATTTCTCACACTGGGATGCGTGTTGTTTAGTTTCTTTGCGTGTTGTTTTGTGTTGTTTAGTTTATCATATTTGCATAGACAAGCATTTGGCTAATTTCTGAACTTAACATTTATTGGATGTCTTTGCTTTGCTTATTAGCGCCATGAGCGCCGTTCGCGGCGGATACCGGCGCTCTATAAATTTTCATTATTATTATTATTATTATTATTATTATTATTATTATTATTATTATTATTATTATTATTATTATTATTATTATTATTATTATTATTATTATTATTATTATTATTATTATTATTATATCCGTTCCGTTTTACGACGAGGTTTCGAGTGTTTGTTTATTATTTTCAACAAATCCTCGTTTAATTAAAGTATTTCAAGGTATTTTTAATTTGTTAAATATCGACCTTTACTTCCGTTTATGAACAAAACCCCCAATAAAGTATTCAACTGCACTAGCTGTGACTACAAGAAAGGATAATGAAGAGATGTTTACATGAAACTACCTTGCAATATGTTCTCATTGCAATATGTTGTTCCGCATGATTAAGTGTTGCCATTGGCACATCTGAAGGATTTGTGTAACAGTTCTTCGCGGTAACTCGGGCGTGTAATCAATACATTATAATAAACCGGGCCTGATTGAGGCACGCCTCTCTCTCTCTCTCTCTCTCTCTCTCTCTCTCTCTCTCTCTCTCTCTCTCTCTCTCTCTCTCTCTCTCTCTCTCTCTCTCTCTCTCTCTCTCTCTCTCTCTCTCTCTCTCTCTCTCTCTCACGTGGAAAACGGGTGAAAAGTTCAAGGACAAAGTTCCCCCCACTATGGAACTGGAACTACCACTATGGAGCTGGAACTCCCACCGTGAAAATGGAACTCCCAGGTTTGAACTGAAGTCCCACTTTAGAGCTGGACCTCACACCATAGAACTGGAACTCCCGCTATGGAACTAGACCTCTCTCCGTGGAACAGAAACTCCCACTACAGAACTGTACCTCTTATATGGAACTGGAACTCCCACTATCAAACTGGAACACCAAAGTTGTAACTGGAACTCCCACTATGGAACTGGAACTCCCACGTTGGAACTGCAACTCCCACTGTAGAGTTGGACCTCCAGACATGGAACTAGAAATCCCACCATGGAACTGGACCTCTCTTTTGGAACAGAAACTCCCACTATGGAACTGAAACTCCCAACAAGGAACTGGGTCTCCTATTGTGGAACTGAAACTCCCAAAACGGAACTGGAACTTCCAACATGAAACTGGAATGCTTCTTATTGTATCTTTTAATTATCACAATGGCTAGAAGTATTCTGGGATATTTAACCACAGTGACTCGATATAACAATCTTCTTTTATCCTTTACCACAGTGACATGATATAACACTATTTTGGTATCTTTTACCACAGTGACTCGATATAAAACTATTCTGATATCTTTTACCACAGTGACTCAATACTAGTCTTCTTGTATTTTACCACAGTGACTTGATGCAACATTTTTTCTTGTATCTTTTACCACAGTTACTCGGTAATAAAACAGTCTTCTGGGATGTTTAACACATTGAGTCGATATAACAGTCTTCTGGTATTTTTTTACCACATACCTTTTAACACAGTAACTCGACATAACGGTCTTCTGGTATCTTTTACCACAAACAGTCTTATGGTATATTTTACCACAGGAAATCGACATAACAGCCTGAGAATCTCACCGTTGGCTCCAACCTGTTTAAAATATAACTCTTAAGCTCTACCATTAAACTAAAGATTGTTATTTCCAGTTGAATAATTGTCTTTTAGAATGAATATTTCAGTAAACTCAGAAGACACGCATCCTGCATGACCACCTCGCTAAAGCGTTCTTAATTTAAACGCTTTCCTGGCTATTACATCGTCTAAATCATTTATTTGTCTTTAATAAATTTATTATTAAAATTATTAACATTCCTCGTAGATTTTTTTAACTGTTTTGTTCTTCATTTTTATAAATATTATATTAATCTTATACTCATTTCTTTTGTGAACTGACGAAAGATGATTAAAATGTTTAGTTGATTGCACAAGCCACTAATAACAGTAGCTCACACGTGTCTAATGACCGTAAACCGAACCGTGATAAAGCGATTGGTGCTGCTGTGCAAGATTCGCTTGCGTTTGCGTTTGCGGTAGAGTTTCGCATCGTCCATCGATGAACATTTTCCCAAGTAATCAATGTTGCAATTGAAGAGGAATCTCTCTATCCCACTGTGACGTATGACTACCAGGACCAATCAGAGTTGATACACTCTCTCCCTTCATATAAATGACTGGGAATACAAACGAGGCTTGTTTTCTGCTATTGCGGACTACGTTGGAGTATGGTTGATGTAAAGTGAGAAAAAGTGGAGACTAAGACGCCGTGGGAAATCAGGGACGAGTTGGTTCGTTGATCACGATTTTCGTACGGACCCTCAGCAAAAGGTGGTCATCATTAGTAAGTCATAATTTCCTTTATTCCTTCAAATGGTAAACAAATGGTAAGGAAAATGTGATCTTTGAAAACGGCAGGCAGACTGAACATTTTCTAAAATTCAAACAGGGCCTATACTAAAAAAGGGGGTATCTGCAAGTGTATGTATTGTTTTATAGGGTTTACTGGGGGCGTGGCGTCAAGTTAGTGGCTTCTTTCTCAGCCTTTCACCTTTTTGGACCCCGGTTCGAGTCCCGGCAGGCAGACTGAACTTTTTCTAAAAATTCAAACAGGGCCTATATTGGGGGAGTGGTATCTGCAAGTGTATGTATTGTTGTATATGGTTTACAGGGGGCGTGGCGTCAAGTTAGTGTTTTCTTTTTCTCTGCCTTTCACCTCTTTGGACCCCGGTTCGAATCCCTCCTCAGACAGGACCCTTGCATGTGGACTGGTTTTACCCGATTGGGGGTTTTCTCACAGTTCTAAAACTGAACACTTGGTCACAAACTTCACTATAAACACAGAGTCATACAGGTTACAGTGCTAGTAATTTTTTTTTTATTTTGTCTTGATTTCATTCCCAGAAGGGTTTTAACCAAATTCTTAATAAAGACCTAGACGAGAGCTAGTGTTGTTTAACCTTCAGCGCTGCGGTCGTTCTTATAACCAGTAATGTCATATCAAGGAGAAAAATGAATTACATTTATTTATCTATCTAAACTTGTTCATACAGGGTAACCCATTCAACCTTGGGTATTTTCCAAGGGCCGTCTTGCATAAAACTTATGCAAATTTTAACAGTGTACAAGGTAAAAAATAAATAATTAAGTCATAAGATAAAACAGAACTAGTAAAAATAGTAAAATATCCAAATTAATTTGAAATCAAAGAAGAGGGTATAAAGTACCATCTGTAAGCGGATATGATTCAGTTATAACACAGAGAACAATCAAATAAACGTTAAATTGATTAAAACGATGCGAAATATATGAAGTACATTTTTTTAATTATTCAGATTGTAATATTTAAAACGAAATACTGTGATTTGTCAAATGAGATCAAACCGAACATTTTAAAGCAGAGACAGTTTGGGATATAAAAGACAACATGGGACTAGTTTTGCTTCGGTTTCAACTTCAGGCATTTAGTTTGACACTTACAGTGTCAAAATAGTGTTTGAGTCAACACTTTAGTTGAGTTACATTTAACATTCCAAAGTGTTGTCCCTGCTCGAACTCTTAAAAGTGTTGGTGTAACACTTCAGTTTTAAGAATGTAGTAAAAGTAAAATCAGCGTAGATGGATATATAGTTTTACTATTCTTTTCATAAACTAATCACAACTAGTTTTGTTCTAGCAGTAAACCTCGTTATAAAACACACAAATATTGATTATACTCGTAATGTATTAGACTATTTCAGTTTGTTTAAAAAAAGGGTGACTAGTTCATGTCCTGACAGACAATTTCCTTTATTGTAGTAACATTTTGGGACACTGTCAATTATTTTATGACTTGTATACATTCAAGAATTAATAAAAAATAATCACTGAACAAGTTTTGAGATATGGTCCCTTTCATCATATCAAAACAATGATAAAATTGTACCTTGAAATTTACATAAATTGTCAAAAGACTGTCAAACATGTTTTTAAAAAGTGCACCGATCTCTGAATTTGTTCTTGCAGAAATATTTTATGGTGAGAAAACAACATGATTTCAACAATTTGAAAAAAAAACACAACTCCAAGGAAACTTGCTGTGGATTACAGAAACAAGTGAAAACTGACCAATTATCGTTAGAAAATGAACCTGTTCTAATTAACATTGTGCCTCATGAATCTAACGAGTCTATTGTTGTTAAGTCGTACCCATTGAATGAATACAAGTCTACAGTTGATCCGGTTCGCTGTAAGGGAAAAAGAGTCGAAAATGCGTAATTCATCCATACTCTTCCAATTATATAAAACCGCTGTTGACAATAGGTTTATTAACTGTTGCTATGTGACCCGGGAAGCCTGATTACCGGTCTCGAGTCTGCTATATTTATTTCTCATCCTGATAATGGCGTTTATGTACCGCGGTTCACTGTTGGAAATGATAGAAGCGAGTAATTGAAGTATTATAGGCTTGGCCACTAATTTGCTGCGCACCCTTAAAAAAAGCACTAATAACACAGCGGCGTGGCAGTGGCCTTCGAGTTTGTAGTTGTGTTATCGTCAACTCTTGCGCAAAAACACCTTTAGAGATTAATGAAGTCAAACGTGTGGAAACATGGTAAAGGAACGCAAATCTAGCGTAGAGCCGGTGTTGTATTCGACTGCAGACTGAACAGATAATCATTTCTTGACTTTAAAAGGGTCTCTGGATATCATGGCTCAACCGTTTCATGTGCGTCGCCCAATTAATTGAACCAGCCTAATTACTAAACCGAGGCAGAACGAGTGAAAAGCCCGGTGCCTGTTTGATGTCACTAGTTACTGTAGCGTTTATATTAATTGCATTTGATATTGAGGCAAAGAAGGCACCAACAATTATGCTAATTTTATGTACGTGATATACTTTCAGGAAAGGTAAATAATTCCAATCAAAACAATATGCGGCCCTGACGGCAAGTTACTCCCATGTTCCGTTATTTTGTATGACAATATGCAAAACCTCTAAGTTATACTGTATATAGACCTTTCTTTTGCAACGTCACAGCCCGAGTTTTTGCCAACCAAGATGTAGAAACTACGGGGAGCCATCAATGCAAAAAAAGAAGAAGAAAAAAAGATAATCGTAGTTTGCAAAATTGTTACACAAATGTTCAAAATTTTTTTAGAGTTTGTTGGAAACAAACCAACCAATAATGGGATTTATTTTCTTTAAAGAGCACAAATTCAAAAATGTTGAACTTGATCACAGTGTCTGTCAACAATACGACTGTTTGGACTGTTTGGCCGTTTGTTTGGCCGTCCACGCCAACTAGCCTGGTTTGTTTATCAACAATAGAAAGTTCTTTATACAGTTACCCAAAATCTCAATATTCCTATATTGGTAATGCAAAAGATAAGTTATTTTATTATTATTATCATCATTATTATTATTATTATTTCTTTTTTTTTTTTTTTTTTTCTTTTTTTTTTTTTTTTTTTTTTTTTTTGGGGGGGGGGTCTTTTTTCGGTGTGCGGCGGGGGGGGGGGGGGGGATGACATTTGTAATTTCACCGTTATTTGTGTATTTTTTTTAAAAGAGATTACACTATGACAAACGCCAAAACTAGAATGTGCAAAAACGTAGATCTACTTAAGTGTTCCTGTTTCTGATAGACGCGATACACGCAGCTGAGTGTAAGGGAGAGGACAAACATAAATGAATCTTTTCTCCAATCCACCGTGCTCTCATACACTAAAATGACTTAATATCACGGTCACGTGAACATAATTTCCAAAGCTTGATAAATGCGGGGCGGCCATTCACATTTTCATGGTCGACCTGCGTTCCTGAAATGGATTTATGGATCATTTTTAGGCAGCTTTCTCCTTCAAAACGAGTTCAGTTTTGTTTTATAAAGTGTTGTGCCTCGAGGTAAAGAATCGTGAAATACCGCCCTAGTGTTGTCAGATTCAAAGAGGACTGGGTAATTTCATATTGAGAACTACAAGCTAGAGCCATGAAGATATATTTATAGGCCCTTTACAATTGCGTTGCGAGCACAACACAGACAATAAATGACGCTTTTCCTTTGTTCAGTTGAAACAACATCAAGGACACGTTGCGAATTCCTTTACTGCGCGTAGCCGTTTATAAGATTACATCTAGAAAAAAACAACCTTTAAAACGTAAGGGATAATACAACACGACACACTTTAGATCCGCGTACGCTTATTTTGTTGAAGCTGTCCATAACAAATTGTCCAAGAGCAACACCAACAAAAAATGCCAATTAAGGTTTTGGGTATATTATTTACTTCGGAGTGTATTCAAGCACCAGCATACAAAGGGAGAACCCCCCAATAACGAGTTCAGACAACCGGGTGAGCAAGTCAAGTCAAACAACAAAACTTACATCTTCTCTGAGAAATTGTCAATACTTTTAAGGGTAACTTGAACGGATGTATGGGTCCTCCAAGATCTTGCGTCAGGACGTGCTGGTACCCAAGGTTGGACTTTCAACCTCTTTGACAAGGAAGTCAATGGCATCTCCATCAGACCAATATTATCCACTAGACAACACTTAGGTCACGTGACAATGAATGTCCCAAGTGCATCATTTGTTTCCGTTATTGTCACGCGCAGACACTAGCCTTGGCGTACGGGGTGAGATTGGGTAAGGTGAAGTTTCAGTGGCGTTTGAATAAGGAAGCGGAATTGTGTGGCATGGGTAGAGTGGCCGGGCCCGGAGCGGAATA
Organism: Marthasterias glacialis; assembly: GCA_911728455.2. Lineage (NCBI taxonomy): Eukaryota > Metazoa > Echinodermata > Asteroidea > Forcipulatida > Asteriidae > Marthasterias > Marthasterias glacialis. Next base: position 10,985,675 of record OU452225.1, on the reverse strand, counting down.
GAACGGGTCCGTTGAGGCCTCCGGTCAGCATACATTCTGCAAACACCCTTTCCCAGCGAACACGAATAAGAAAGGTATCTCGTTTCAGCAATTTTAAATACAGCACAGGTGTCTGTATCTGTTTGAAAAGAAAAAAAACCTAAAAATCGATAATCCATCAAGTTGACTCCGCGGTCGAAATAGCGCCAAATTCCTAACAAGGGAAAAACGTGTCATAAACCCATGCAGAGAAAATGGTTTACTAACAAACGTAAGTGATTGGTTTTAGAAGAGTGTAAATAACACACTGAACGCAGTTGATGTACGGACACTTGGATTTCTTTTTTCCTTTCCAATTTGACCGATAAAGACTCCGGGGAATATAAGCGGCCCAAAACCATGGAGAAAGTGGTCAAAATCACATGTGCAACCGAGAATATGAGTCCATGACTTTACCAGAAAAGTGCTCATATGCGTTCCTGGAACACCACACGGCCTGAAACTATACCGTGAAGGGTTACGCGAAACACCTGATACCAGCCACGAGAGCTACAAAAAAAGCACCGGTATAGCCCCAGAAAATAACACGCAGGACCGTGATTTCTCTCCTCTCTGCGAAGCAAACCGCTGGGTAGCCTATAGACTATAAACCCGATGCTCAGGCACGGGTAAATGGTCCAACTACATGTACTGTGATGTGTGATGATATCAGCAAAATATACGCTTAAAACAAACAAGAATAATAATAATAACTAGTTATTACATAGTGCATTTCACAATAACGTCTCAATGTGGTTTACATTAGTGCCCTGGTCATTGGGCCAATAACACTCTTGTAATCTTTCTCAGCTCACTGGGGAGCATACAGCCTCGAGCTGCCGTGGCGCTCCGAAGGCTTGTTCAAAACGCAGTATCAACCTCTTCCCTCACAGATACCTAATTATACCCCTGGGTGAAGAGAAGCAATTTATCGTAAAGCATCTCCCTCAAGGACACAAGTGTCACGACCGGGATTCGAACCCACACCCCAATGACGTGGCCACCAGAACTTGAGTCCAGTGCACTTAAGACCGCTCGTCAACGACACCCAACAAACAGCTACCGGATATTAAGTACAAATCTGCCAGCCGGATAGATCTTAAACTACGTAGCTCCGCGAGTGACATAAAACTAAGATCGACTTGTTATAAATCATGTCGCCAAGACGACTTCTTAGTTTCACTAATTTGTCTTGGTGACATCATCAAGTAAATAAAGTTGACTCACTCCATAAACTAAGTCGACTTCGAGATATAAAATGTCTCAGGTTATCTGGATTAGTGATTTGGTTCTCATGAAGCTCAAAACATATGGCACCCTTTACAGACATAACAAAATAAGCACGCCGCACAGGCCTAAAACAGAAACAAATTGTTCAAAGGACATAAAAGGGCTTTGAAAAACCATTACAAAGGACGCAACGAAACGCATATACACCTTTAATATAAAGATACATTTTATTTCCAAACAACGAATAACCTACAGAACCATAAAGATTAAGAGTAGGTCCGCGTAATTACTTCATGTTTTTCCTCGGATTGTATTTTTTGGTTTTTTTTTAGTTTTTTTTTTTTTATAATTTTCCCAAAGGCCCGTTGCCTTGGTAATGGGCTATTTTGTGTTTTGGGCATTTTGGGCCAATTTTTGGGTCTCAAAAACTGTATTTTAGTTTATTTTTAAAACGCCACCAAGCCAAACAAGCAAAATTATGTCACAAAACCAATTATATCATTACGAAGTATCATCCTTAGTTCAGATTTTTTTTAATCTTTCAAATGTCACCCTTATGCTACTTTTTAGAACATGCCTTAAAGCATGTTTTTAGAACTGAACGGAATGGTTATTTTTTACCTTATTTTCGTTTCTCAAAAAGTCGACTTGCCAGGGGTCTCAGAATATTTTCCTTTTGGATTTGATTAGAGCCAAGATTGGTCCTTCTGTATCTGGTGAGAAAAATTTGTGGGATTTTATCCTTTTCAGGCATTACGGCATCAACAAATTTATTGTTCCCCCCAAAAACGGAAAAGTTAAATTTGGAGTTTTCCTTCAGTTTGAAGTAATAATACACACACACAAAAAAAATACTTTGATGAATCTCGGGCCTTTATCATATTTTAAGAGTGAGTTGCAGGCCTATGATTTACTTCTTATGGATAAGCAGCATTTTTGTTAGTAAAATTTCTATTTTTTAGCCCCCTCCCAAACTTTTCTAGCATTCCATCTTCTGATTTTATTTAAGTGGCATGAAAAAAAAATGAAACAGTACTTGTCAACTTTATAAAGCATAATTTATACAGACTCCAACTAAAGCATTATTTTCACATAACCCAACAGCCCCTTTGTGCATGTCACTCTTCAAAAACACAACTTTAATGCTTGCAATTGGTATTTATGAAATTGTTTTGTTATGGTGCCCTCTTTGGTAAAAGGGAAATATAAGGTATTACTTCTGTTTGAAGTAATAATATACCCAAAAGGAACAACAATATTATAAAGTATCTACGCGGACCAACTCTTAATAAGTGTCTACGGTGTTTGAACAGCAAAAGCCTGACTCGACAATAACTAAAGCATCTTACGGAAGAACAAAGAACAACGTGATCAAGACAAAACATTCACAACTAGCCTTTGTAACCAAAGGGATCCAGGACAATGGCTGTCCCAAAACCATCTCCCGAGGGCTTCAACAAATTTCCACAAAGTGGCTAGAGCAGGAAGGAGGAAAACGCGACTAGACAACAACACCGAGGGTCTGTCTGTCTGTTATGCTTGTCTAACGACTGAGGCATCCCAGCATGTTGAAAAAAATCTCTAGTGACATTTGAAAGTCGTTTCATCTTACAATATAGCCCATCAATGTCAAGCTTCATAACCGTTATTTGAGATACTTATATCTCGTGGGGTATTAGTTATGCATAGGGTGATGCATAGCGAGAAGCAATTTGACGAGTAGTCCCCCCACCACCCCAAATGCGAATTGGAACGTTCAATGCACAGGCACAATTGAAACTCAATGAGATCTTCACACCGTTACATCGTAGATGAACTAGCGTCAGCCTTACGGCCGATCAGTTTGATTTCTTTATTTGGGCCGATTATTGTAAACAAACCTGAATACAAGAGGCTAAGCAATGGCCATTCGCGAATGGGCCATGTCCTCTGCGTCATTATAAAGGAATCCGGGAACAACTTTGTAAAGGACTCTCAAGTGTGGTTGATTTAGTTCATGACACATGGTTTTTTATGTGCTAAGGAGCTTACAGTCAAAGCAGCATGCAACTCGGTCAACTTTCACCAGTGTTTTCATATTGTTTATTTTTTTTCCCCCGATCTGTTATGCAGCTCGTCAAAGCTATCTGGAAGTCAACCAGTGCGATCAAGCATTCAGCGAAATAAGGTAAGATAAGCAATGTATGTACGATACACGATACTAAAGAGGTATACAGCGGGAGAGGTGCGAAAACATCATCAAAGTGTGGATAGGACTAAAAGTGTTTAGCAACTCAAAGATGGCAGTGGAGGGTATAGAGAGGCGTGGGGCGGGCAGGGGGGGGGGAGCAGATTGTTACGACGTCATCAGTGGTGACTCAATGACCCCCGAGGACAGATGGAGATGAAGCAAAATGAAATCAAAATCCGTGTCACCTAAGATACTCAATCAATTAAATGTATAGAACAATCTGTAGACTGGTCTTTCAAACGATGTGTAGTCTACTACCGAAGATCGAGCAAGTCTCGCGTGAATTTGGAACATTTGGGAGAACCTTGGAATCCCACGGACGAATGGTGCACGCGCAAAATTCACACAATCTATGTTACAAGAGGAGGAAGGTTGTCATTGGTCAGTCTGAAAGCCGTTATGGTGAGTCAACGTTTGAAAGAAATTTGCTCGCACGTGCCAAGTCAATATCTAACAATTAGTGTTTCTTCGCTTCGGCGTGACTTCAATAGTGGCGTGATTGCTCATTTTTGGCCAATCTTATCATTGTACCATAACTGTACAGCAATGTAGCTATGAATGACAGGCAGAAATACTGTGAATAATTGACATAGAAATGATCTGAAATCGATTTTTGGTTTTACCATTGAAAATATTTTTTAACAAAATGAGGCCCATGAGTGACTGCGAAAGTCAAACAAGTAATTGAAATTAATTCATCAAGGATTTACGTCGATACATGATTCGGCTCGGATATCCAAGGTTTGCAAACAGGTTCCTGAGATCAAGGGTTGGTAGGCAATAAGCGTTGAGCTTTATTCAGCTGTTTTTGTTTATTTATTTTGGGTTTTGTTTGTGTGTGTGTGTGGTTTTTTTTTCTTCAATTCTTTATTTCCCTTTTTTCCCCTGATGATTACTGACTACAAAATGTAAAACGACAAATTTCATTCTATCTCAAACACCCTTAATGCATGCCAATACATGCTGTGTAAATACAAACTTGTCACTTGTGTGACGTAATCAATAAGCAAGCATTCATGGTACAATTTCACAAACATGTTTGGTGCGTACAGAAAATAATATGGAATGTTAATCCGGTGAGATTAGTAGCTTCTTACAGGTAAGAAGCTACTAATGATTGAGTTCTGACAATTTTCCGCCCAAGAAATGGGCCCTCGTGTCCAGGACGTCAATGTAGTATTTATACGAAAGTAAAAGCCTGCAGGACTGACCCACATGCCTGCACGAATCATGACGACACAGCCCCCTTTAATACACAAACAGTTTCATTTCCAACTGTACTACGCAATGACAACAATACAACACTCGCTTGCCAATGATTTTGAATCAAAATGCATTAGAATACACGTACATATACATTTGATATCAATGGTGCTTTGCTCTGAATATGCCTGGTCTAATTAAATTCAGGCCTTCCTTTAAACCAAAGGCATCAATTATTTGTGCTGCGGTTTGAAACATAATTGCTTTACGGGCCGTGAGCGCCTCATCCATCAGGCTGCAGTTCTAAATTCCTTGCCGGGAATTTCTACGTAGCGGGTATTTCATTTATTTAATTTTAAAATAATATATATATATATGTCCTGTACCAACTTAAAGTATGTAAATATCAGGGGTGGAACCGTGGATCCAGGGAAACTAGTTGTTGTGATCTGGAAAAGACCGATGTTTGGAAAAGATTGTCATTTTCAACTGATGGCTTCCTTATGTTAATGTTGAGGGTAAAAAAAAAGTGAGATGTGTTTCAAAAATGTATCTGGAGAAACACTAAAAAAGTCATTGGTATAACTTAGCCTGAAGCCTTATTCTGCTTTATGTTTGAATCCCCAGCTCAACATTGGTAAACTGACTGTAAAGGCTTACATTCTTTGCTCAAATCAAGATATTTGTAATAGAACCAGTCTGTCAGCTCATTTCGTTGTTTCATTTGCGAGAAAACGGTAAATATGCATTCAGCACATTTGTACGCATTCCTATAGGCAGAGTTTTCGTCTCACTGAGACGAAAACTAATTGTGGCTCTTATTTCATTTACTATTTATAAACGATAACACTTCCGGCACAAATATTCCAAGGACATTACCATCATTATCTGTATACCATGTAAAGTATATGTAAATCTGTGAACATTGATGTTTTTCTTACCAATGTTAAGCTGGGGCTTTAAGCGTTTAAGGGTGGGGGTATGGGGTCTCAGAACCGTACTTTTTACTAATTCTCTGAGTAAAATTCGCAAAAACATGCTGTACATAACAATATATTTTGGCTGACAAAGTTAAACCACTACATAGGAACGGCAAGGCGGAGTTATCGATAGCTTCTGATATGCTTGTAAACGCATAGCCATTATTTGGGGTTTTTTAAATACAAATAATATACTGTAATTTGAGCGTTTTTGAAACTTCAGCCTTTGTGAGTTTGACAGCTCATGGGGCCACCCACACCATTTTGCACGGCGCAATAAAAACATTCATGTTTATATTTATCGCATACTTCTTGTTCTCGGTGTAAACATTCATCACAAAAGTAATAAAAGTATCCGAATTCAGTCTCTATTATACGCACTGGCCTGACAGAAACACGACTATACCGTTCACATCGTTATACTATATTATTGAATTACTTCACAAATAACGTGGCTCAACAATTCCTCGTGTTTAGTCTTGGGTCACACTGTGACGTAAATAGCCATTGGCGTTTAGCTATTTTCCTGCCCATAATATCGCAAGTCCAGAAATATTATGTTGGAGTAAAATAACAATCATATTGAAAAGAAGATCGAGTTGTCCTCTTTTAATGATCGTGCTATTTCGCAGTGTTTCCTCAAGTAGGGTTTCACGCACAGTATGGTATATCTGAGAAGCGTCCCTTACGTCACGGAATGTTAACTACATATCGCGCAGTAAAAAAAAAAAAAAAAAAAAAAAAAAAACTCAATATTGTGAAAGCTTTGAGATGATGGACAACCGACATGCACTCTTTTTTGAGGGGAAACAAATTACCGAATTAAAGGCAATACGTAGGAAAAACAGTCGGCTACCGTACCTGTGTTTTAAATAGTTATATCATTACACCATTAGTGTGAATTGTTTTATTTTTTTTTTTTTAACTTCTCTGATTAATGGTGGAACAGATGCTGCAGCACTGCTGTACATCCAATTGCGTTTTCTCTTTATGAAAATAGCCACATACCTTTAAGTTACTAACATTATTGTTGTTTTAAGTGTGTAAATCGATCAAATGGAGGAAAGTATAACGGTGTTCAATGGCGTTTGAGAGCTATTATCGTTGTATACATACGTCATGATATTTAAAGAGGTCTGGAACCAGGAACCATAATGGGTGTGAAAACTTAAATGAAGCCCGGCACTAAATATCGCCCATGACATGTACCTAAATGTAGCTGTGCTTAAATTAAATGTAGCCTCCTCCTTATGTCTTAGTGTAGGCCCCTGATCTCATGCAACCCGGGGTCTCGTGCAGCTCAACTCTTTACCTAAAGCCCGGAGTCAGACGTCCCCAAGCCTGTACCTAACGGACCTTTATCATGGTGCGGCCATCTTGATTTTCTCCCATTCAAACCAATGTAACCAAACCGAGGCTGGAAGGGCAAATGGTCTGGTTCCTTTCTGTACAATGAATATTAGCATCTATTACTGTTATTGCATACAGGAAACACGACCAAGATGGTGGCAGCATGATAAAGGTGTATAATATAGCCCGGGTTACAACGTTGGGGTTACAAAGTTCACGTGGTACCTTTGTTCTCGGGCTACACTTTGGTGCCGCACACAAGGTTTTTTTTTTATTCCAGATTTTAATGAGCACTGCCACGGTAAAAAAAAAAAGGAAAAAAATGACAAGTTACTTTATTATTCAGAGAACTTATAAGCTGATCAACTGTGCATTACATTAAATTAAGTCCAATTACAGGAAACCTTTAAAAAATGTGTATTGAACATTTGCTAGCATTGTATAAGCAAAAAGAAGTATGCTGGGGGAAAACATGTTGACATCAAATATGGATGAATCTTTAAAGCCATGCCAGACATCAAAATCAGGTGATTCTAAAACGTAAAAGCCGTCTTGACTAATACAATTATGTCAAGAACTACCGGGTTTTCCTGTGGTGTGTGCATTTAAAGAAGAAGCGGATATGGGTTATTAAATTGTCCTGATTTATACCCAAATTACCACATTGCTCTCGGCTGAAGCAGCAAACAGCAAGACGCCAAGTGTACAAGTAGGCGTACATTATGGCCGTACACTGCGGCTTTCCACACAAGGTAGATTTTGTTTGTTCAGCTTTTCACTGAGCCAAGGCACGTGTGTTAATTTTCATGACCAAGAGGTATGAAAGTTCTAATGAAATCAATTCCCGTCATCCAAAATATTGCTTTTGAGGTCCCACTGTATAGTCGAGACAGCCCACCTTGCAGAATTGTTTCCAAAAAAAGAAAGGAAAAAAAATGGAAATAAATTGTTCCTGGAATATCCACAAAGTTATTTAATACCATACCCCCGGCTATGAAATACAGTATAGAAAAATATTTCATGACGTTCAATTGGTGAAGACGGGCAGGTGGGTAGGTTTGAAACACGACATAGTGAGAAAGAGGTTGATATTAGAGCCAAAGTATGATATAAGTTTACGAAAGCTATCGCTGTTTGTTATCGTTGTGACAACGTCAATTGCAAAATTGTACCGGAAACTTATGAAACTGTCACTTTCAATTCGATTAACGTAGCATAACTTAGAGTAATTACGTCGTGGACTGTTTTTGTTACAAAGCTATAATGGTACAGAAAAGCTAACAGCAAAGTGAATATCAATCACTGAAGGGTGGCGGGGTTCAAAACCGATATTGTAAAATAAATAAACAGGGAAAAGCGCATAGGAGTTTATTCAAATTTTGCTTTACGTTTATTAATAGAGACAGCGCGTAACATAGATCTTTTTCTTGGTGCAACTTTATAAGAAACTCTCATAGGGTGTGGTGAGGTTTGCGGAGAAACAATGTACATGTATGATTTATGGTGGTTCTTAGATAAGCTATTATGTAGGCTGAGCTAAGAGAAAATATTAGCTTCACCTCATCGGCCGTACTTCTTAAGCAGCATACACCAACAGAGTCCCAAAATCTCCTGAAGACGATCAGAGCATACTCATCGAAACGTCGAGTTGTCAGACCACAGGTTCTCTTCAGAACCACCACAACTTGTAGTGTTTCGCGTACATGGTGTCTCCGCAAAGCTCACTAAATTGTATATTCCCACCATGCATACGTTTCAAAGTTGACCTACACGGTGGAAAGTGCACTACCCCTCCGTTAAGAGTGAAGTTCATTCCACGTCACTGGTTCGCAAGATTTATTGCTTATAAAACAATGCTAAAACTAACCTTTCATCAAACCATGGGTCTACCTTACACACTTAAGTCTCTAATGAACCAAATCTGCTCAGAATGCTAAAGCATTGATTTTGTTGTCAAAAACAAAAAAAAGCTCTTTCCAAACAGAAGACACCCGCAAGACAAGCAATCATAGAAAGATCACACACACACACACACACACACACACAAAAGTACACACATTCTCATTTTTGCATCCTTGTGGAGACCTCTATTGTTCTTTCCTTTGTCCCTGTACTTAATATTTTCTCATAGACTTCGTACACAAATTTCCTTGTGGAGCATCCCTCTCTTTAGATTTCCCCAGTGGAGACCAATTGTTCTTGCGCTTCCCTTTTGTTGCAGGACTCCACAAGGGAGCGAATTCGAGCACAACACTCAGTGGTGTATCATTTGTATTTGTTTTCTGGTATTTGTTTTCCGTGTTCTTTCAAAGATAAAGACCCCTCTGAAGTGGTGGAAAAATCTGCCAACTTCTCACATTGTTATAAGCAATGGAATTAAATAATGATTTGGTAAATTATTCAGTCCAACGCTAGTGGTGTGTTATTTATGACCTGCTTTCCGCCTTCATCTAGAAAGTGCATTAATACTGTCTCCTGATGCTGTTCTCGTCGGTTTGCGGGTCATGAAACAAGAAATTACAGCTTTACAACCGAAAGACAATGCAATAGTAACAGGAAGTAACATTGTGCCCCCAGGCGCACCCAGGTTTGTCAATAAATAAAGGAGACATAAATCAATGTAATAATGCACTAGCATATTGACCCCGTTTTCTTTTACGTGTGGGTGGTTACCTTAATGCAAGCAACGCATTAACAACGCAGCACCAGCCACTAATTTGCATAACATCTAGGTCAAAACATCATCGAACATCTCTTTCATGCAGTCTAATGTATAGCCCACGCTGTGGATGCTTCATGAAGTAGACTCCCGTTCCTAACCCCCACCCCCACCCCACCCCACCATTCATTGACTACGCAAAGAATCTATAACCTACTCCCCTCCTTCGGGCCCCCCTTCAACCACCCCCCCCCCTCCCCACGAGACCCCAAGCCCTCTCGAACCAAAACCACACGCCGGCCGAAAGCATCATACTCCCATTACACTCACGCCGTATCCCGCGTCTTTTCACGGTCAGTGTTCCCCAAGGCAGTTGACATTGACCTGTGGATAACCTAAGACTTCTAGAAGATGAACTCCCTAGCTGGATCAACAGCTCGCAAATTAATTCCTCCCATAGATTGTTTAATTTATCAGTGTCTACAGAAGGTATCCCCCGACAAAATGAGATAGTGGATCGTCCTTTAAGTATCAATTTACAAATTGCACGGTGACTGCACTCTAAGATTGCACAGTGAGTGTCGTAGTATGCCGAGTAAACATTGTTTACGGGATCCCGTGAACACATAGCCCCGTGAAATATAGACACGGCCTTGGAATTATTGATATTGAACCGCAGAATTCGTCAATTTTTAATGATATTCCCTACAGTTCGTCAGTTCGTCAATTTCATATGATATTCCCTCCATTTCCAAACCTAGCTAAAAGTAAACTTCTAGTTATATTAGAACGACCCCTTCATTATAAAAATAGATAAATAAATACATAGAAAAATAACTATATCAGTATACAAATAAATTTTAAAAAAAGTGTTTTTTTTTCCTAAGCTTTGAAAAAGCATTTTTCAGGGCATTCGTTGTGAAGTTGTTAAACATTGATTTGTGAAAAACAATGCACATATCTTGGTACTTTTTTTTCAAACTTAAAGATAGACATTAACATCGTGCAATTAAAACTAAAATCTAAACATGCCTATATACAGATTGCGCGTTTTATGCAGCTTCGGAACTACCGAGCACCATCGTTAAAAGTGATTCAAAGACCAGATTGTGAGATCAGAATTAGACTCACTGCGTTGTTTCATTTCGCCTTTCCTTATTGTTTCCAAAGTGTCACCGGGAAGGTGTAGTACCTGTGGTGTTGTGGATAAGAAATCTGCTCGGGAATGTGGGGTATTGTGTTCGAATCCCACCCGAGTATCATGTGGCTCACCCACCCCCCCCCCCCCCTCCCACACACACACAAGTGTGTAACGACCTCCAATCGCGGACCCTCCTTTGTTCATCTCTTTGTCCTGACAATCGTGGACCCCATTGTTTTCCTTTGTGATAGCAGTCGTGCTCTCTTAATGTAAAAGAGTGAAAACATCACTCTCTTGCCCGAGTGGTGGTGTAATTTTCGCTCTTTTTAAAGTGCAATTCATTCTAGTTTGCTCTTTTAGAGTGAAATTTGAGTGAAGTTCACTCTGAATCGAGTGAAAAAGAAAATATTTCCACTCTAAAAAGAGTTGTCCCCCATACCACTCTTTTAAAAGAGCCATTTGGCGGACAAGTCTTTTTAGAGTGGAAACATTTTCTTTTTCACTCGACTCAGAGTGAAGTTTACTCAATAACGAGCAAACTAGAGATAATTGCACTGTAACAAGAGTGAAAATTACACCACCACTCGGGCAAGAGAGTGATGTTTTCACTTTTTTACATTAAGAGAGTGGACCTATTGTCCCTTTTGTTATGAAGTCCTCGGTTTGAATGTCACTACAAGTACACACGCACACAACCACGAGCAAACTTACGCACACACCCACGCACCCACGACATCGGAAAAACACTGAATATACAGTAATATACACATTAATGGAAGGGCGATACCAAATATGATAAATACATCTTTGATTTATGTCACATTTATATTGACCTTTTTACGATCGTAGTGTAACTAAGTCTTGCCGTCATTTTGTTTTATTATATAAACGTTATAGATCTCAGGTTACGTTGACTGCGTGGAATTGACTCGACAGTAACTAATCACAGCCACTATACATGTACAATGTACATACCCCGTCGATAGTGCGTTGACTGAGGGTGCCATTGGCAGTAATTTACGCGACCCCGATCAATGTTCGGAATGGTCGGAATTTTTCGCGGGAGAGATTTCATAAATCATTGACGAAGATAATTTGACTCTGTCTTTTTTTTCTTCTTTTTTTTCGGGGGGGGGGGGGGGGATGGCCAATTTTGATTTCTGAGCGTTACTCTAGATTGCGTTTCACTTCTTTTTGTATACCGTTCCTCCAGAGACGGTCTCCGGCCTTGGGGGAAGAGTGAGCATCGACCCCTCCCTTGATTGCTTTAGTGGTTAAGTTGGGAAGCAATTCAGTTGGCCGTGGCTTCGTCTAGCATGTCAAGTAGGGCAATGGATAAAGGTGTATACCGGTGTGCCTAATGGCACTGTGTGGAACGGGTGTGGGTCAAGGGGGAACATTTTGTTTTACTAATTTCCGATTATGTTCTTGTTATTGAAACCAAAGCGAGGCTGGAACTGGACGTGCCTACTATTTGCCTCGCCTTTGAGAACTCGTCTTCGTGACGAAGACCAATAACACGAGCAGAAACGTCGTTGAAATAGTTTGTCGAGTTCTTCCAGAGCAACTCGCTTATTCAATTCGGAACTGATTTATGAATACCCAGCTGGCATTCTGTGTCGTTCTTTTCTTTTTTTCTTTTTTTCCCCTTTCATTTCGTAAAATGAAGACAAACCATTATCTTTTAGACCAATAATTTAAAAGATACGTAATATTTTCGACACTTAAAACAAAATAGTCGCGCAACTAAAAGCATAAACATATTTCAGAAACGAAGCCAATGTTTTTAATTTCAAGAGATTACTTTCTAAATCCATGCCACGACAAACCCTAACTCACGCCTGGTTTAAGACTTAACGTTCAATAATTCCTACTCACCTTTAGGCCTTCGTGTACGGATTATATTCAGTCCATGATTATTCTTAAGTGGTGGGGTACCATCCACAGCAATCACTGCGAGCAGTGAAGCTTTGCACAATTCCACTTTGAAGATTATAGAAGAACACTGGAGCAACCTGGACTCAACGCAAGGTTACTTTGCCGGTAGACTGAGTTCGGACACGAAGGTCGGGGTTCTGTGGACCTCTGTTTTGTCACAGCCTGAGTTTGGTGCTCTCAGATAACTTTCATACTTCGCATCAAGTACCGCAATGAGACGTGACCCCTACCCGTTCATCTTGAGTGTTGGAGTTGGTAGTCACTTCATATAAACACCAACTTACCCTTTCAGTTTCACCAATTGAAAATGCGTCTTGATCGGAAGGCAAATCGCGTGCTTCCGACTAACTGGCATCATGATTGATGACAATAGCAGTCACGCTTTAGGCAGCATTAAGACCGGCATTTACGATGCCTCCAGTTGTGTTTATTTTCGCAAGATCACGGTATACATTATATCTGATTCTCAAGCTTTGAAGAATGTCAAAGGATTGCTGAAATAATCTTAAGTCGGTTCGAATTGAGCAAAACCTCATTAACAGATGGAGTTGACAGGCAAGAGAAAGGTCTGACACACGTCTACAAAATGTTTTCTCGAATTAGAAACTGTATTTTCCCCCTTTAAAATGAAGCATTTAAAGCGAAGTGCACTATTTAAAGGCAAGGGATACCTCTTGCATTTTCAAACCTGACGTTTATTTCAACCAAACATTATTGTTGATATATATCGCAAAACTAATCTGTGAAACGTTTGTTTCAAAAGATGGTCTACAGCATTTCTGAGTTATAGGAAAACATCTGGGGAGGTTTCTTTCCATGCAGAAGGATCCGAAAATACTGAAACTGCATGTTTTTCATTACGTGAGAAACGATTCGTTCGTGAACCGTTTCTCGGATTCAAGTAATTCGAGAAGGAAAATTATCTCTTTCTCTAAAACCACATTACTTCAAAGGGAATTGTTTCTGTCGTTGTTTTGTACCAACAACAACTCTCCCGGTGCTTCTTACAAACGTAAACTTGAATGTCACTTTACAAGTATGTATTCGTTTACACTATAGCACTTCCGGCTCCAATATACGTCATCACTAAACAGATACCCTGCTTCTGGTATCGCCAAACAAAGCTCAGCTCTCTAAACAACGGTAATCACAAATGAAAGAGCTTTAAAAATCAAAATGTGTTTTACTTACACGATAGCAGAGGAATGTCTACAAATCGTATGTGATAACTAAAATGTATGTTTACAATTCCACTCTACTTACTGGCAGAACAAGGCTGACATATTTTTTTTACAATCAAGTTGTTCCTTTCCACTTTTTTGTTACTATTCGAAGAGACAGATTTTGCAGTGATGTTTCTTTGTTCACGGTGATTGATTCATCAAACAATTCAGCCAAATAGGTTCTGTCAAATGACAGCCATAGCAACTGTTTCATCTAACTAAAAGACGTGCTGCAATATCAATTTCATTCTAATCCAAGCTCTTTTCAAAATTATTCAATTATGAAGAAGAAAACTATTGCATGGACTTCTGGGAAATCAGGATAAAACAGCGGATGTCAAACCCCATAACGGGAACAACCTTGGAAGGCCATGTGGGTAATTATGAGAAAAGCGCCCGTGTTTCAAATTCTATTAAAATACAGAAAAATAATTATGTTTCTCTGGGCTTATGTTGTACAAAATGGGTTAAGTTTAGACGTAAACCGTTCACGGGTTTCACGGGTGGTTTTGTAACCCTGCCCCTAAGCCTCACCACACCCAACCACCCCCAACACACACGCACACCCAGAAGGAGAAAAAAAAGCAAAAAGAAAGAAGAAAAAAGAAAGAAAGAAAAGAGAAGGAAAAACAGCAAAAAGTAAATAAATAAAATAAACAACAAACAAATAAATATAATAATATTTTCTTACTTTCTTAACTTGTTAACAATTGAAGTGCGTTATTACTAGAGACTGGAGGAAACATAAAGAAGTTCAAAGGTGTTCCTGATATACGATTTTTTTTTGTAAATTTAGCATCATATCATAATATGCCTTATTTCGTGTCTCTAGGCACATGTCTAAAGCGTTTGTTCTTGTTCTTTTCTTCCCTTGTTTATTCTTCCATGTTCAATGCACCTCGTCACGGAGTCAGACGCTACGTGCATTATTAGAAAAGCCTGACAGCCTTTTGTTAATTAAGCCACTGCAGTTTAACTGCCGCACGAACAGTTTTTTTTTTCCTTCAAAATTTCCCATAACAAAAATATAATAAAAAAACATACACATGGCTCTGTTCTGCACGGCACCTGCAAATCAATCATCATATTACCAGCCGCTGGTGATTCCGGTTGACATCAACTACACGGTCACATTACATGCGGACATTAAATTCAATTTAGCCGACTCATTTTTCATTGGTACCCATCCCGTCCAGAGTGAATGATTTGATAGTCCTGATCGGTACAACCAGTTCGGTACACCACCCGAAGCACAAAGCTACCATGACAGCGTACTGAGGCTTGTCTACAACTACAACACAAACTGAGGCAAAATGAGAGAGTTTTTTTAATGTTATTATATAAGAGATGTGCTTAACAACTTGATCTGCATATTTTTGGGGAAATGTACAGATGCACTAAGACGGATATCTCAAATTTCTATACTTTGGGCAAATACAGCGTTCTGGGGGTGTTTAGCTTCCGTTTGGGGGGTGTTGTAGCGGGTTGTGTTTCACTATAGTTGTGATTCCTTCTAAAATCACAGCAAAACAATTCTTAACCGTTTTCTGTGAGATTCGCTGCACTCAAAATGTTGACACTTATCGACGACCTATAAAAAACGACAACGTAGTTAGGCAGGTAGGTGATGAGATTGTTCCTTTGATGATACCAGCATGGTGGCGTCTGGCACACAGTCAGAGTATGCCACGAGAAAGACATTTGGCTACAGGGCCATCGCAGATTTGTCCTTAGAAAAAAAAATATAGGTAGAATTCGACCCATATTTTTTAAGGGACAAATCTACGAAAACTGTTTGTTTACAAGCAGTTTTAAAAATGATCCAAATGGCTGTCATTGCTTGTTATTATACCTTTCTTTCTTTCTTTCTTTCTTTCTGTCTTTCTTTCTTTCTTTCTTTCTTTCTTTCTTTCTTTCTTTCTTTCTTTCTTTCTTTCTTTCTTTCTTTCTTTCTTTCTTTCTTTCTTTCTTTCTTTCTTTCTTTCTTTCTTTCTTTCTTTCTTTCTTTCTTTCTTTCTTTCTTTCTTTCTTTCTTTCGTTCTTTCTTTCTTTCTTTCTTTCTTTCAATGGACAATCCTGCGATGGCCCTTTAGCAAAATGTCTTTCTCGTGATATACTGACTGGGTGCCAAATTCCAAGCTTTCATCGTCAAAGACACAGCTCCCCCAAATATTCTCCCTATCTGCCCCAATGATGGTTGTTTAACTGGAAAAAGAATCGAAGAAAGATAGCAGCCCTACAAATGTGTTGGCTTTTCAAATATGATTGATTTGTGTATGGCTCCCCGAAAATGCACATTCGCGGAGTATGGAAACAACACCTACACTATACTGACGCATGTTTTCTCTTGAAGACGGTCAGATCATACTAACTGAAACGTCGAGTTACTGAACCATCGGTTCTTTTAGAACCACTACAACTCGAGACATGTTTACATGGTGTCCCTACAAACCTTACTTTCTAGATGTTTTTCAACCATCAATGTTTAAAATCCTACACGGTAACATGTTACCAGTTCTTAAATTGTTTGCGACTACGTTTTGCCAAGCTAAGTTAAAACTTACGATGTGCCTTATTTGTGACCTAGTTTATCTCTAGTTTTGCCTGGCTAAATAGTAATTGTTTGCCGTCCTGCTAGGAAATCATGCCCATATTATTATAAAAACATAAACTATAAAAACACGTGGCATTATGATACTGGATTCCTTTATGAATATAGTGCTTCATTATTGAAGGCACCCTACGATGAAACACCCATTGTCATGGCAGTCATTGTATTGTACAGCTTCTTTATCTTTATTCTCCGCACCACTGGTTGAATTTATCCAGCACTAAAGAACCTAACGTTATCGCTTCTTTATTGCAAATTGACACAATAGCTGAGGGTTTATAAGCATATTTTTTTTCCTCGGAGGGTTTTGTGGAGCGTTTAAAGACGAATGTATGAAAATAACCATGGTCTTTGTGCATTGTGTGAGAAGTACATGTAGGTCATACCATGACACCGAGTACAGGTTTGTTTACACGAAGGGAAGCTATCAATATTTTTATACGGCGTAGAATACACAGTTAGCTCATTGCCATCGCTCCAGAGTCTACCTGTAGTTTTTGTCTCTTAGGTCGGACGCTTCTGGGAAACAATGTACCATGCAGAGTTTCCGGTGAAGGTTATTATTTTGGCCTGTTCAAATTGCAGTTTTTTTTTTAAGAATCTGCAAAATGGTGGCTATTGAGAGTTATGTTTCAAACAGAGGAAAAACAAAACGACAAGGCCACAAAGGTATCTCATATTTCTAATGCAAAGTTCATAACATTTATTCGGTTAAAGTTTGTTTTGTTCGTTTTTTGTTTTTTTGTTTTTTACCCTTTCTTCTTCGTCGTCTTCTCGTCATTGTCTTCTTCTTCTTCTGAAGTCGACATTTAATAGAATATGGACGTGGTTTCAGTGTATGAAATGTCATTTTGCTCATTGGCTTTTCAAACATATTAATGATGACGTCATCATATTTGAACGAACTACACGGCGACAGCTTTAAAAACGTATACTATTTTTCTAACTCAAAAAATCTTTCACCAAATTTCACCATAATTATTGTTTTCATTAGATAACATAAATAAATGTCCATTTGTGAAATTTGAACAAGTTCGGCCGTGTCAAACAAAAGTTATGATAAGAAGAGAATGTCGTTTTTTGCGCGATCAAAAAAGTGTCACGGTATCCGGTAGAGACCATTGTATTACGTTTATAATGTGTTGCTCCTCCAAACTCTTCTCCAAAAGATAACTCAAAAATTGAAATTGAATTGAACCTTGAAACTCTGCATATACTTGAACTTTAACATGCAAACGGCATTTGAACAATGACGTCATCATGACGTCATCAGGTGTCAAACTCCATTAAATAAGGTTTTATAATAATTAAAAAATTATAACTCCTGAACTACACAATGGATTTTCACAATCATCATCAAGAAGATCTTTAAAAACTAATCAAATACATATTGGACAAATATGACCACAAATTGACAAATTGACAATTTGACCTTGACTTCCGGTTGAAACCGGAAGTTGTGGTGAAAAACTATTAAAATTCTATCATTTCAGCTATGTAGTCAATCTATAGAGGAGTTTTGGACAATGGTTTCAGAGTGTGAATTGATAATTGACCCTTTGCTGTTTCAAATTGAAACTGATTACCTCATTAAACTTTGAAAACAGCGCCCTCTGGTAACAAGTTTTTAAAATGTTAAAATGTCAAAAACAAAAATCGTGTTCACTCATTGACGTTTACCAGCATTTCATTACTTGTTACCGATACTATGTTTTCATTTACCTATTTATTTATTATTATTATTATTCGGGTGGTTCTTTTTTCTCTAAGCTGGCTCAAATTAAAGGAGTTTTTATATCCCTAGAAATCGTCTAGTAAGACGAGTCGGTCTTGAAAACCGTTTTTTTTTTTTGTTTTTTTTTTTTGGGGGGGGGGTTTCGATTCATTAGTTCTACATGTTGCTGAACTCTGAGCTGACGATCACAAATTGATAGGCTTTCTGAATTACTCAATCTTACTGTAATTTCAAATTCATATGTACCTACATCCTGTTTAATTGTAACATGCATTTAACTTGGCCTTTTGGGGGCCTCAAAGTGTATGAACAAAAGACTCATTTCAAATCCAAATTCAATTGGACTACGTACTCAAACAAGCAATGTTTCCTCGTTAATCTGCGTCTACAGTACGCTTTATGTTACGCGCTGATTTGTCTGCTGCCATTAGCGACGTGGTAAGCAGCGGCGGGCCAAGTAAAAGCAACAACGTCATGGTTGTGTGATTTAGATTTTTCATGGAGTTATTTTCGTAAAAGTAGCATATAACAACATGATTTTTTGTTATTTTTTTATGAATATATATATGTATCTTTTTAGAGGATCTAGTTTTCTTGTGGTGGGATGGCTCTGTAGAGGTGCTGGCCACATGTTCCGTCTTGCCACTCGCTGGCTTTTTAATTTATTATTATTTATTGACGTATTTTTATGGTCTTTTTTCTGCGTGTGTTGTTTTCTTGTAATTTTTTGTATTTTTACTAGCCAGTGAAAAAGTGTAATAAAAAAAACTATCTTAAGCTAGGTACAACAGTCTGATCGAGGCTTGATCACGTGATACCGCGTCCTAACATCCGAGTAGACAAAACGCCCTCTTCAAAAGAAGATGAAACTTCCACACTGCCGCTCTGCCTGCCAGTAAGACTCAACACCCACCCCCATCTACCCCCTTAAACAACTTGAAACCAATAAGAGAAGTTCGCAAGAGCCTCCCCCTCAGTGTCCAGTCCCCATTTCCCTCTCTCGCAGTAATATACATTCAATCCTTCAGACATATCGCCCGTGCTCGTAAGTTGAATCTCGTATCGTGACGCACCCTAGGGATATTTAATAATACTGCAAGGACTGTCCAAACAAACTCAATCTGGGCCTGCAGGGTACTCAGAGAGACGTATTATATGCAGACATAAAACGATGGCAGAGTAGCAGTGGGGTATCATGGCTTCCGATCAGTACCCCCCATGCGTGGCAACCATATCCTGTTCAAAGGTTGACCCCCCCCCCACCGCCCCGCCCCCAAATTGTCTCTTTCGCCCTTTTCACACTACCGAGCAAATTCTCGGGAAATAAAAACCCCAGGAACATCCTGAGCCCACTCATGTTCGTTTCACACCCGATGGAATGTTCCTGGGAATAATGAACACTCGGTATGAGACCCCGATGATAGCTTGCGTAACCCTACTCCCAAGGGCGGTAGCCATTTCCCGGGAGTATTCCAGGGTTAATGTTTCATGTGTGAAAAGGTCAGCCAAATTTTCCCCAGGAATTTCCCGGGAAATAGTCGTAGTGTGAAAGGAGCGCTGGGTGTTCGTCTGTTTGGTTGACTGTTCAAATTCGGTTGGACGGTTAGTTTCTTTTTGATCGACGTATCTGTCTGTCTGTTTTTTGTTTGTTTTTTCCTTGTGCTATTTTGGTGTTTACTTTAAGTTAAGGCTCTACTACGGTCGAAATGTGAGGCCATCAACAATTTGTTGCGTTAACTTTCAGTTTATTGTATTTTGTGTGTGTGTCATTGTCTTATTTGTCTTGTTGATTATACTTTCCGTTTGCCTGTTTGAAAATAGCTTTGGGTGTGTTTTCGTTTTGTTTGTTGGCTATGTGTCCTTTCCCATAGGTGTTTTTGTTTGCCCGGCAAAGTTAAAATTTTGCGTTCGTGTTTGTCTTTCTTCTAAATTGGGTTTCGTTTGGTTATTTGTTTTGTTTGATGTGACCATAATGGCAATTGGCCTATACGTTAAGTGCAGTCAACGTTTTTCATCCAGAAGTATATGTATTACAGAAACAAGCTGTCAGAAAATACGTATCTTAAACTTCCCAAACTTCCATGCAAAATGGAAAGCTAATTTACTAAATATTTAGTTTGGTTGTCTTGTTCCACTCTTTGTAAATTCCCACTGTTTTGCCTTCAATACTCACGGCATACAGAATTACAAATGCCAGGTCCAATTTCTTGCCGATTTCACTCAAACATTTAGGTTTCAATTTCATTTGACTATTTTCATGAATTCAAGAAACTTATCAGCCTAAAGGTATTGTATGAAATAAACCCGCCAGAAATAAGTGGCAGTCAGTTAAAAGCTAAAAATGAATAGTAATGTCGGTATCCTTACATTACCACACGTCCATCAGCCATGTACGAACAATTTTGCATGTTACATTGTGCATTGTCCATTCTATCTGCAAGCACAAGTTTCTGTATGTTTTTTTTTTTTTTCGTTTTAAAAAACAGCAAACATTTCTGTCGGCGAAATGCCACGCAACTTGAACAAGCTAGTTAGCCTAAGGTATGTTTTTTTTTTGTTCGTTTTAAAAACAGCAAACATTTCTGTCGGCGAAATGCCATGCAACTTGAACAAGCTAGTTAGCCTAAGTGTGGAGAAAAAAAGTTTATTTTATTTTATTTATTTGTTTTCGTTGGTGAGGAGTTAAGCTAGCAATAGAGTTTATTTTGCTTGCCGCAACTTAAATAACAAAGGTTGATTTTGAGTGGTTTCAAATATTACGTCCTCGACTTCGGCATTATTTCAGGCCGAAAGACTCCTAAGATCGGAATTGTACCTTTAATTAACTATAATTATATGCAGCCATGAGTGGTTGTTATACGCTAGACATTTAAATGGCCTCCCCTCGAGTCGCTTTTTATTTAAAGGCCTTGGGAATGCATGCTCTGGTTGTTCCATAAATCTGTGCATGTACCTATATTATACGATAAAGCAATGGTTAATTAAACATACAACTGGTTGTGACCTGAAGTTGTTTATTGCTACCGTAGTTTTAACTAGACGTGACCTCAAGCCGCTCGCAGTTGTTTCCTGCTCAGGGGCATCCCGGGGTATCCCAACTGAGTCCCTGTGCAATTGATACGGGATTAGAATGAAACATAATACCGGGATGATACCAAATGACATCGACTCACCATTCTCAAGTCTGAAAATAACCTAGAATTTGGGGGCCGGCTTTGTACTGTTAAACGAATCGCCCTTCTCGATTTCCTATAATTAAAATCGTTCGTTAGAAAGCGATTGAATTATCGTCTATTTCAAGTCCGGCATGCCTTTTGTGTAGGAATTGTTGCCTTCAGCTTCGTGCTCTTTTCTTAAGCATCTCTTCTCGTAATGTTCTCGCTGCATCAGTCCCTAAATAAAACTAATAGATGCTCATTTTGTGTCGTGATTGGTACTTGTTGCATGTACTTTGAAATGTAAAGACTAATTGCAGCATTGAAAAGTTATTGTGCATTTTTTATTGATTAGACAGTAATGTATTTTTGATGTATGTGTCTTTCTGTGGGATGCGTGTCCATGTTTGGCAATTTCTTCTGTTCCGTTTTCCCCCGTTTGGTTCGTCGATGAGTATAATTTATGTCTGTGGATTTATTTATTTATTGGTTTATTTATTTATTTATTTATTTATTATTATTATTGTTATTATTTCACGATATCACAGCATGCCAAAGAAAGATCACATTTTCCTTTGTGCCAGTAACTCCTCGAGTCGGGTCCCGTAGCCTTAGATCTCGAGGGTCTTTCGCAGGATCCTAGCTGTTCCCAAAAGTGCCGCCTTCTGCGGCAGATCTAACCCCACTGTTGTGCCTATTTGATCTAGATGCTCCTCCAGTGTCTTCGGAATGGTTCGAAGTGCTCCAACCACCACAGGGACTACTTTCACTTTAACCTGCCAGATCTTACGAAGTTCCCTGGCCAAGTCCTGATACTTCTCGATCTTTTCCATCTCCTTAGAAGCTACCCCTATGTCACCCGGCACAGCTATGTCGATGATATGACACATCTTCTTTGTCTTATCTAAGACTACAACATCCAGACGTCTATGTTCTATAACATGATCAGTCTGAATGTTGAAGTCCCAGAGGATCTTGACCTCGTCGGTCTCTACAACTTTCTCCGGAACATGGTCGTCCCACTTCACATGCACCTGAACACACTACTTCTTACACAAATCCCAGTGAATCACCGTGGCCAACTTGTCATTTCTTCCTTTGTACTCCGTCTGGGCCATCATACTACATTCACTGACAATATGAAATACAGTCTCTTCTGCCGTGTTACACATTCTACACAGTATTGATTTTAAAATTCGACCACTTTCTGTGGAGGTCTATAACCCCGTATCACGAGCTTTGTCGATCAGATCGTTCTACAAAACCACGTTCAATACACTGTTTACTGACAAGTTTCTAAGTTGTTCTAGTTCCGTCTTACATGAGGGCGTCGATCAGCTGATGATCCTCAAATACGTTAATTGTCGCTCTATAACGTATGGTTTGTCTCTAAATCATAACTGCATGTCGATCATGTCGGTCATAATGCTTTTTTATTCTCTGCTTGTCTCTTGGTAACGTTGTCCAATTAACAAACTACTCCCTGAAAAACAATTATGGTGTCTACGTGTGTCGAATTGAGGTGGTAATCGGTTTTCTGTGTAGCTGTTTATCTTCCAGTAGTAATAACTTAGCAAGAAGTTCAGTATCTTGTAAATCTGATTTACTAAGTTGCTCAGTTGGTAACATTCGATCCACGGCCTGTCGAACAAACTGTCGATACCATCATTTTGATCACATTGAGGTAATCGTTAAGTTACGTTTTTAAACCACTTCACTTCCTCTACGTCTCACCAAGCCATCCATCCATCAGATATCCTTCACACAACTCACGTTCGAAAGTATTTAACATCTAATCCGACTATTTTTTGTCTTCATCCACTTTTTAGCTTTCCTCTCACCTTATTTGAACTCCCTCACCCGTGCCACATCCCTCTCTAATCTCGCAGCACATCTTGTCTAAACATAGTATATCCTGAATCTCTGTTATGATCTTCTGATATATGCAACAAACTCACAGCTAGCTCATCCCTCGTCACCTTTCGCACTTTCCCTTATATTCATTCATAAAGTTCGATTGTCTCATCTGTGTTGACACCAGCGGCGTGGCATAGTCCCCTCGCGAGGCAAAGTCGTGGAATTATAAAGGTCACGTGTGCCAAGAAGCTTTCTCGCAGGGTACAGCCCAGGTGATAGCTTGCAGGACCTCTTCGGGGCTTCTTCGGCTAAAAGTAATCGGTCGAATTTCCGTTTTCCCCGACAAATAGCGTAAAGTGGAAAAAACACATTTATTTCAAGAGGTAGAATATGGGTGTCGTCCACACTCACTTGACAGCTAAGCAATGCTCTTCTTCTCTCAAGACACGGCAGCTGCTCGTGTATTTACTCTTAAGAGAATCGATTAAACGCGCAGCAACGATGATCCGGAGCAAAACGATCTTGTAGTGTGGTGCGTCTTTAAATAAGACTTGACTAAGAACTTGAGAATTCTTACTTGGAAAACGTTAAGGGATGCAAGGGACAGATCGTCAGTGGTGACGAGGTGTAAAGTGCTGCTAGTTTTTATTCTGAACTGCTGTGATCTAATGTTGTGTTTGCTTACATTATTTGGTTTTTATTTAAAACTGGTTTCTGCAAAGTCATATTGTAGCAGTTTGTTATCAACCAGCGATGGTGATTTGGCTTGAATGTGGGCAAGTTATGCAGTCTTGATCAGAAGTCAGATGATGAGATGTGCATACAGACTTGGCAGTTATAATACCATGTGAAAGTTACGGCTGAGACTATAGATGGCTAATGCTACATACAACAATACTCCAGGCCGCAGTCAGGGGTGCCCACATTATAGAACATGGCTGATAACGTAACGTAGGGACGTGACGTAGAAGGTTACGACAAACGTTACGTAGAATGTTAAATAGACGTAACTCTGAACGTGGCAGCGAATGCTACAAAAAACGTCATCATCTTTATGCAATTGACGGGATATTGAAAGTTACGCGGGACGTTGAAAGTTACGTGGAACGTGGCGTTTAACATGACGTAGTGATAATGAATAAGTCGAACACTGGGCGCATGCTCCAGTTGCAGCCTTTCGAATTTTTAATAAGTGCCTCGGAAATTACGTCAGCAATCAACGCCGTGTTCAATCCGGTCACACAGACTCAATTTCCTAGAGTTGTTGAAAAGAAGAGCGATGCCATTTACTGACTTAATCAATAAAATCACATCGTATATTAACTAGTGCAAATACAAAATGAATCGTCAGTATCTGTTCAAAGAAATGTATGCAGTGAAGTTTCCTCTTTCTTTCCTTTTTTCAAAATAAATTAGGAACGGACTAATCTAAACATGTCTTCTGTTTAGAATAACAAATTGTTTATGAAAAACTCGAATCGTTCCTACATCCAGTAAAAACATGAATCGAGAGACGATTGTCACAATGTTTTTTTGTTGTACCGGTTTTCCTTTATTCACAGACACACACAAAAATGACAAAGAATATGAGCTGTATCGGGCAAGGAAAATTGAATCAAAAACTCGATGCAGTGGTTTGGATGATTTAATTGGGCTGATTTCAAAGTTGCTTCAGAGAGTCCTCGGGAATATGACTCCGGGGCAGAGCAATTTGTTGTACGAATTAGTTTCATTTCAAACTATCGATTTATCAATATCAACCACTTTGTTGATGACAGTATCCCGTGGGAACTGTCGTGGCAAAATTGATGTTACGGGTTTGATGAGTAAAATAAACAAATAGCGTCAAACTAGGGTATGATTGTTCACGTCAACCAACTCGAACTCGTTTGGAGAATTTGGCGCATCAGTATCGATTAATCGATATTCTCCTCCTTTGAACACATCTTCGCAACACGTGAGAAGTGATGTTATTTGTCAAAATGTCCAACTATTATTTCGCCCCACTTTTTTCGTCTGTAAGCTGTGCATAATTCAATATGCGTCCGTGTTTGGATGGATGAAAAACGGCACGAGTGACGGAGCGTAGTGTCTTGAATCATCGGAATACATTTGATCCAGGTTTTCTCCCCGAGCAATTATACAACAGTTCCTTCAACTTTACAGTCATTGCTTTACTGAGAAGTGTTCCTTTGTTTTGTTTAACCGGGTGAAATTTGACTTGCACATACTTCCGAGTGGGCTGATTTCATAGTACGGTAAGTGGTGATTTTAAAGTTAAAATGAAGAAAATGGGTGAATAAATTAGTAAGTTTGAAAAAAACATGCAAATGTTTTGGTTTATTTTTTTTAGTACAGTACCACGTAAACCCCTGGGTTTAAGGGGGTGGGTGGGGGAAATGTACATATTGTTTAAAGGTGTGTTGTATGATGATGTGTCATAATTTCTTAATGGTTCTTAGAAGTGAACTTGTTGTCTCGTGTTATATTATTTTGACCTTCCATTAAATTGATTCAGAAGTATTATTTAATTGAATTGATAGGATCATCACAACAAAATAGTAATACCAGTAATAATAACAATGTAAATAGAAATTAATACATAAATAAAATAAATGAAAACAAAAAATTAAACAACAAATTTAATAACAAATTTAAAAACGTCAATCGCAGCCAGATGAGTTTAAAACATTGGTTGACAGAGAAAACGATGTGCAAAATAATGAAACTAGAAAATGCATTAAAATCACAACGGGAAATATATATATATATAATAGACAATTATAAACGTAAAAAAGACCATACCACAAATGCCCCCCCCCCCCCCCGATTAGAATGAGTTGAGACACTATCTGTGAATCAAAAGCTAACAATCAAAATGTACTATGACTCAAAAACACTAAAATGAGAATGAGTTAAACAATACCGAAAAGGCTCTTATAAAAAAAGGGGGAATTGTAAAGGATAGAAAAATAACAAAGAGTGTCTGTAGAAAGACCCTACCTCTGTGATTCTGTGATACACAAAGATATCATTTTTTTTCCGACAGAAGAAAGTCCTGAAAAGCTATATAAATGTTGAATCGATAAATGGGGGATTAAATAAGACACATTCATCGCATCCCGAGAATGGAATAAAAATAATGTTTTTAAAGACATGTAGAAAATATATATTTTTAAATCAATTTTGGGATGAACAAAGAAAACTTGACTGGAGCGGCATTTGAAACAGAGACCGTACCGACGCTCTACCAACTGAGCTACCCAGCCCTAGTGCTGGCGGTTCCTAGTGCTGGCGGTTTTAATTAAAGCTGTAAGGAAAACATTTCCACCTCTCTCAGCAGTAGCGGTGGGTGATACTATGGATGTATCGAACATAATGACAATCCGATTTCTCGACTATAACGCACGCTAATTGTCCCCTCTCCGTCACATGTTGTTTGAGTGTCCATTCTTCATCATACTCTATTTTTATTTTTATTTTTAATTACAATTTAGTTCTGGAATTGTGAAAATAATATCCACTAAGCCAGAACACTCATGGTATTTAATAATTTATTCTTGGAGAGAGACGGTTGAAATTCCTGTTAGAAAATTAATGGACAACATGAAACTAAGAACTGGAATATAATAGGTGCATTAATAATGAACATACTATGTATAGAAAGGAAAGGAACCATGTAAAGACCTCCAAAGTCGTCCAAATTCCTCATTATTTATTTCTGACGCACGAGGTTCGTTTCATTCGTCAATATCATCGGCATATTTTAGCGTGTGTTGTTTCTGTGGTTTTATTGACGCAACTCTTTCGTGGAAGAATTGGGTTAATAAACCACAACCAACAACCAAAGCTTATTTACTGACTTGTTGAGAAGTTAACAAACTAAGAGCCAATAACCTAAATTTTGAAATGTTTTACAAACTAATAAGCAAGAGCATTAACTTAGTTTGAGATAAACTAAACTAAAATCCCAGACTCGTAATTTAGCTGTAGAGACTCGGGTTAATGAACTAAGAACCAAGAGCCTTAACTTATACGTACTGACTTGTAGAGAGCTTTAGAAACTAAGAATAAATAATCTTCACTTACTTCGAGATGTTTACAGACCAAGAACCAAGAATATCAACTATTAGATATATTATTAAACTTAACTAAGAACCAATAGTCTTATTTTATAAAGGTTGAACGAACCAATTACTAAGAATCTTACCTTACTTGTAGAGAGATTGATAAACCAATATCCAAGAACCCTTAACTTACTTAAAAAAGGTTTATAAATTAAGAACCAAGAACCTCAACTTAGTTTCAGAGCAGTTAAAAAACCAAATACCTTTAACCTTTAGGTTTATAAACTAGTAACCGGATAGTGGAGGTATACAA
>OU452225.1:10930072-10957465 GCA_911728455.2 Marthasterias glacialis | reverse complement strand
AAGTATACAATTTTCCATCACCCAATCCTTGACGAAGTGGTTTTTCTTTGAACCCGACCTGTTACAAGTGAGTCATATTATGATGCTTTCAGATCAGGTCACGTATAGCACATACCTTCACCGCACTGTTACTGGGGAAAAAATATGAAGCAAGGGAGACGGCCACAAGGGTTGCTGGCCCCTGTGCCCCAGCACATGGGCTAGCAACCCTTGTGTCCGTCTCCTTCTTGGTATACATTTTAACTTATTCTCTGTCCTTATTTTATGCATATGTTTTTCTCCTGTCGTTTCCCCCCAGTTTTACTCTGAACTGCAGTGAACCATTATTTTGATTGGCCTATCAGAATGACCTCTTTAGTCAAGTACTGCTATTATTCACAGTTGCTTTTACATAAAACAGCACAAACAAACAAAAAAGAAAGAAAAAAAACCGTAACTTAGAGAGGTTTAACCAATTACCAAGAACCTTAACTTACTTGTAGAGAAATTAATCAACCAATATCCAAGAACCCATATTAACTCAACTACAGAGGTTTACAAACTGAGAAGGACCGAGACCCTTAGTGGGGTAAATAATCTAAACTAAGAACAAAGGGTTTTAACTTTTTTTTTTTTTTTTTTTTCAAATTAAACTATCGTTTATTGGCTTCTAAAAGGTTGACGGTGTTAACAGCCTGCCATGGGTTCAGGCTTCGGTACCGTTAGCCAGTCTATGTGCCTTCAACACGTTGCTTTAATTTTTGACAGTCGCAACCAAAGCCAGAGTTGGAACCGAATTCCAATGGATGGCGAAGTCATCCCACTCTCGGAAGCGCAAACACACACTGTACCGATTCACTGAATAAATCAGTTCCGATTGTTGATACACTTTTATAATCAAGTCATGACGAACATAAAGGGATTATAGCCATGCAATAATTCATGAGAGGCGATTTGTGTTGTCCGACCCTGGGGGCACACTGGATTAGCAGCCGGTAAGGCAATACGCCGGCTAGGCTGTAGAGTTCCGCACGTGCTCATCAAGTGCTGGGACCCGTTCAAAAAATGTTCTGCTGTTTCCTTCACACAATAACGTCTGACAATACTACTACTCGATTTCACAAACACTGACAAAAAGGTTCATCTTAATTAAGACGACTTCTTGTCAACATCTTCGTATTGACTTGTTTTGTGGACATCACACTTTGCTGAGCAATTACGATTGATACACACCTTCCAATCAATCTTTAGCTCTTTGAGCAATCGAGCCACAATCTTCAGCTCTTTGTGAGATTAATCCATGGATCGATTTCACAAAAAGCTAAGATTGATCTTACTTGTAACCCAATGTTTTCCCGATAATGTTCGAACACGAACAAGGCTTGCACGGTCTTATACCGGGACTCAGTAACCGGTCATTAATAGTGCCTTCGGGAGGGCGGGGGATCTTTACATTATCGAAGATTTACGTCTGCGTTATATTCTATTTACAAACAACATTCAAAACTGCTGTAATTGTTACATCTCTCTCTCTGTCTCTCTCTCTCTCTCTCTCTCTCTCTCTGTCTCTCTCTCTGTCTCTCTCTCTCTCTCTCTCTCGCTCTCTCTCTCTCTCTCTCTCTCTCTCTCTCTCTCTCTCTCTCTCTCTCTCTCTCTCTCTCTCTCTCTCTCTCTCCCTCTCTGGGTAATATTTGTAGATTCTTTCTGCCTAATGAAGGGGGTAACTGCTGTCGCAAACTGCTTACCACCCAAAATGACCTATGATATCAACGCACACAGTAGTGGCCTCATCCATGTTCCGACCTGAATAGCAGAGTTTTTCTCGAAGGCTAGTTGCATTATTATAACACTTTTATTTCAAATCTTACCAATACGTTTACAAACTATTGTAAGGGTTCACTTTTCCTGGAATTCAGTAAGGGTTTAGTTGCTTCCCAATTTTAGGAAACGAGTCTGCTGGCATGGTTGGAATTGTAATATTGTGACGTCCGCATTCCTTCTGACCGAGCATGCATTATTTTAACACTTTTATTTCAAATTATACCAATACGTTTACAAAATATTGTAAGGGTTCACTTTTCCGGGAATTCAGCAAGGATGTCGTTGCTTCTCAATTTTAGGAAACGAGTCTGCTGGGATGGCTGGAATTGTCATTATGACGTCCGCATTCCTTCTGACCGAGCACGCACCCAAAAATAGTCCCTGAAACTCGTCACGCTTTGGTTGTTTTCTTGTGGCTCTGTGGTTCATATGGTATCCCTTGTCAATTTCTGCTTGTTGTTCTTGTTGTTTGTTGCTGTTTCTGTTGCTGTTTTATTTTTATTTTCACTATTATTATTTTTTTATTGGACATTATGGTTTGAAACTCTGATAAATCATGCAGATTCGCCCATAATTTCTGTTTAGAATCTTTTGGTTGTGTTCTTTATGAAAAGGGCAGAATTGTTGAGCAAAAGATGTCACCTCAGCATAATACTTGCCTAAGAGGGCGTTTGAAGAGGAACATTGCTTCAAGTTCTCTGAACCAGTATTTCGTCGCAGAAAGTCACGTGACTTGTTTAGAAACTCGTTAGTAGCGGAAGGTTGCAGGAAGATTCAGCTGTCATCAGTTTTTTTCCACACAATTTAAGCATATTAAAGACAAAGTCATCTGTTTCAGATTTGTAGTAGATTTGGTTTATAATGAAGACGGCCTTACTGTTAATATATCTCCTGCTGCTTGTCGCCGGGTACTATCTCTGTCTTTGTGATCACGCATCCTGTAAAGACTGCCATTTTTACAAACGCCATGAAACGCCACGTTGCCAACGGTGCAAATAAACCAAGCATAATGAACACGTGTCCTTCGCATAATTTCAAAGAGGCTTTTCTTGGAGAAGCTGCCGGGTTTATTTTCACAAGAGATATACCTGTTGCTAGAAGTATGAAGGCTGATAATAAATCACAGTACAGTCAATATTAAAAAAAAAATGTGCAACGTGCACTCTGATTGATAACAATCCCATTATCGTATTACGGGCATCAAATCTAGATTATGATGTGGAACTAATATAGAGTTTTGACTCCCGCGGTTTTTGTTGGCTGGTACGCGGTGCTTCTGTGTGCGCACGTCTGCTGAGTTCATAATGAATGGTACGGTGTGTGTTAAAATCGCAAGTGGGCGTTACAAGCTGGTGGAGAGGCAGCCGAGACGGAAGTGCTTTCCACAAGGCTGATGCCATACGTCTGTTCTTGTCTTGTCTTAAGACGGTATGTGTTTCCATTGGTGTTAGAAAAGTGGTTGAAAAATTATCGACTGGGGCCCCTGATTATTATACACCACACTGTGTGGGCCTCTGATATATGAGTGA
Organism: Marthasterias glacialis; assembly: GCA_911728455.2. Taxonomy (NCBI): domain Eukaryota; kingdom Metazoa; phylum Echinodermata; class Asteroidea; order Forcipulatida; family Asteriidae; genus Marthasterias; species Marthasterias glacialis. The sequence goes on along the minus strand of OU452225.1, from coordinate 10,954,136 downwards.
TTGAACCGATGTGTCACAGTGTGCATCTGCATGCCCTGTCGTTAGTGTGCTTTATCACAGTTGGGAGACCTACAGAAACTCAGAGGTGTACGAACCGTGTCAACGTTTGAAAGGACCTGAAATGTTCACATCGGGGGTTCTTTATCGCGGATGTTTTCATTTCCGAGGAGGAAACTTTTGGAGGATTGTTGTGTGCAGTGATGAGTATACGCTGTAACTGTTTAAGACGACTCGTTCTATAGGATTTCATTGTATCGTCTGAACTTGGTAAGTTTGGGACCACCTTTTGTTTTTACAAGGCTGTTGTTTTTGTGTGTACGGTTTGGCGAAGCCACGGGGCCAATCTTGTACGGTCAGGTATGCAGCTTTTGCAATATTATGACCATGAACTTTTATTCACGGACCTTGTACCACTTACTCCAATCACTGCTGATTTAGATGAGAGACTCGTATTCGAGCTTTGTTTAATCTCAGCAAGACTTAAACTTCCGGTATAAAAACGTAGCAATACTAATTATGAAATTGAGTAAAAATGCTGAACGTTTCAGAGACGTCTTAATATACGGGAGCAGAAATGCGTTGCTCAAAAAGTTGTATGCAGTTATTGATCAAGCATCTACAATCATTGAGCGACAAGTTAGTGTGAAGCAATAAGCATCCACTCTTGATGGTAGACTGTTTTTGCTTAGCAAGACTCATCTGTGCTGCTAAGTGCATAATAGGAAAACCATAGACAGGTGCAATTTAGGCCGATCCTGACGGATGCCAAGTTTGTATCACATTAAGAACATATTTCGGCAGAAAGACTGTGCGGGTTGTTTCAAATTTTCTTTTATACGACTTAAGAAACTGTTTTTTATTTTATTTTGTTCATGCTTTTGCTCGTCTATACCATAACCACGGATCATCCACTTGTAAAAAATCCGTTGCATAACCCTCCTTGATAGTGACGATAAGGTCAGTTCACAACGCATGGCTGAATTAAATGTGGCAAGTTTGCACTGAGAATAAGAAATTCACTTTGATTAATACACTTAATAAGCTCGTTGCGAATGAAGTTTTTATAATATGATTTTTTTTTTATCATTATTATTATTAATATTTTTTTAACATCACTACATCTCTGAATCGTGAGTGACTTAGCTCGAAGATAGGATGCGTGACACCGTCTATATTACCCAAGTCTTAATGTAAGACCCATCTAAATACAAAACCGATGCTGGCTGCAAATGCCCACTAAAGCGTGCTGGCTAGGGCCCGATTTCATAGCGCTGCTTAACGGTAAGCAAAGTTTCTATTGCAGAAAAAAGTACTTAAGCGTAAGCGTATTTTACAGGTTAGCAAGAAAATTAGGCAGCCAACTGGCGCGTTGAACATGGATTTACATTGTTGCGTCATTCATTTTCCTACAGTAAGCACAAAATCGGCCGCTAAGCAGCTCTATGAAATTGGGCCCAGAAGGTTAGCATGCCTCCTGTTTGTGTGCTTACGGTTAGCATCACTATGAAATGAAAATCACATAGTACTGTAGTAAGCACAAAATCGGCCGTTAAGCAGTTCTATGAACTTGGGCCCAGCACCTGTTTGATCTTACGGGTAAAAACCAAATTCAATGCTCCCCGTTGGCTTAAGTGGTAGCCCCTTTCAAATGGCATCTTTCAGTGAGACATGATTTTAATATTCTTCTATATCACTGTGCAGCCATTTCTCTCGCGTTCAGATCAGTGTTGACCAAACCGAGACAGGAAGGGCAAATTAGTCTGACTCCTGTTCGGTATACTACGAATTAGAAGTCACAGCACAGAGGGAACAAGACAAATAGTTTGGTGGAATTAAAGATAATCACATTAGAAAACTGAAAAAAAACACGCTCCTGCTCCATTTTTCAAAAGTGAGTTAAGCAACACAATTATCAAAAGCCAACTGACGTACAATCATTTTACATATTAGTCTCTTTTCGAAGAGATTAGTCATAACACCGATCAGACCACATCAGAATTACCAATGCAGATAAACTAGTATGTAACCATAGGATTATCTAATATACAAAAGTACAGCCCCCTCTAAATCTTACACATCGCCGTCCCAGTTTCAGCCCTGAGTGGAGGAATTAATTCACATCAATATAGGATACCAACCTTCCAGCGCGAAATGAGTTGAGTATTTTGATTCACTGGAAATATATGTCGCATTAACCCTTTAGTCCCTGCTGCACCGCCCGAGGCTGCTGAAAAAAGGGAGGATAGTTTGCAAGACCCTTGAAGTAAATTAACAAAATCGTAGTTTTGAAATAGATACATACAAACGACTATAGTTGCGTAAACCTTCGTCATTTTCATTCATATTTTCATTAATTTTCATTAATAGCAGATTTAGTCAAGGTCAGAAGTAACTCACCAGGAAACAATAATCTATCTCATGGCGACTATGTTTTAATGAGCCGGTTAAAATGAACATAGTACTCTTTGGAGGTTTTTACCTGGAATCATTACTCATTGTAGGCCTACTGTTTTATTGCGAAAGACAAACAAGATTTAGCTTCATCATGAAGAAATGAAACTACCTTATTGGTTACAAAAGAGCTCGTCGTTTCTATTATCCATTATCAGAACTAGCGTTAACAAGTCAACTGTGCAGAGAGGAAGTTAGCCATGAGCTATTAATTACATGAAGTTGATAAACGATTGCCATTGAATTTATCCAAAGCGTGACAACGACTGTAGCCTTTTTACTTATTTTTATTTTGTATTTTTATGTTTTCCCCCAAACCCAAGCTGGTGAGCGTTCCCTCCTATATCGCGTGTATCACTTGTGGGCGTCAGGGCGGTCCAGAGACTAAACAGTTAACCTTTTCAAAAACGAATGGACATCGTAGCTGGAAATATGCGTTCCTTGAGCACCACCAGTAACTATATTTATATAAATATATACATATCAGTTAAAAACCAAACATTAAAGATAAGATATACGATTAATAAGTATCGGGAGATGATTCATTTAAAACTGGAAGCTCACTGGTTATAACTTCAGCACCAAAACCAATCCTCCTCAGGGATATGAATATATGTATTGTATTGTCTGAAAATACCGTCAAAGTCAAGAAAACAGTATTTGATGACTCCAATAAACTTCACCGCAGCTTATTTTGATTACAGTAATCGTGATACGCTCGATGTAAAAGTGCCAAAAGGGAAAAAAGGAGGGGGGGGGGGAGAAACGAAGGGTGTGCTGTTTCACAACGTGACAAAGTTGCTCGTGTGATGTTTTTATTAAAGACTGTATGAAGCGAATGTTTATATTATATTTAATTGTCGTTTATACTTTGTTTCTATTGTTTTGTCAATACAATCTGAACGGGGAAAAATCCGGTTGAAATGTCGTCAAAATTTGGGCCGGTTATAATTATTTAGCGAGAATGACCGAAGAACGGTTTACATTTTAAGTGTCTTTGCTGGTATGATGATTTTTTTTTTTTTTTTTTTTTCACGATTTAGAATATTTCTTGTTTTACCTCTTTTTGAGAACATTCGACTCATGCTATTTTTGTTGTGCTACCGGCTGGTTTAGAATAACCACATTATTTCTGTCAGACTTTATTAAGGTGGACAGTACGTGATAGTTTGATGTTTTCCCTCACGAAATGGGTATAGAATTAGCAGTTAAAGTCAAAGTTTAAAACATACCATTCTGAAAAAAGAAGAAGTTATTTTTACACGGCAGGCTTCAGCAATATACGGCAGGCTTCAGTAATATTTGCTTCTGGGGGTGTTAGATTTCTTTGTTAGGTTCTCTCCTTACTGCATAACAAAAAAAAATATTCTGGAGCCACAGGAAATGTCATTTTTTTTTTCCTTTCAAATATCACGTGGGTGGAAGAAGATTACAGTTGATAAAACGTCTCCGTGGAATTTCATTTTCTTCCGGATGTAGTTTTGATGTCCGCAAATAATATTGAGATGATATCCCTTGTTGAAACGGAACCTGCTCGTGTTTATGGCAATTCTCTTCCACAAGACTCTAACTGGAAAAAACAAGTCTTTTCCTGTTGCATGTGAGTAACAATAGCGTCCTGGGACTCAATTTTACTCCTTCATTTTTTTGGTAAATATATGTTGTAGTCAAGGGACTGGTGGTTATTAATTCGAAGGATATTAAAACGTACGACGTGTTGGACCGCTCGTGCGAAACTTAAGTGAACTAAATGATATTGTTATATTGTTTTCATGTCTACCCTCACAAAGATGTAGGGTAAGCACTGACGTACGCTCATAATTATTTGGTCGAGTCCTGCGGGGGGAAATTCCACGGCCTATTCAGGTGGGGTCTGAACGGAAGACCCCGCAGTATAGAGCAGATGGCTTTACCTCTGTAGACCACAAAGTGAGCTCGGTGACGAGAGGCCACTCATGATTGGCAAGCAGTGGCGTAACTAAGGGAGCACGGGGGTGCCCTCCTCCAATTTGAAATCTGGACTTTTTTTAAGTAAAAAAATTACAACCATAAAATGTTCCATTTGACAACCTTTTCATGTAGTAGTTTCAATGTTTTAAGACTATTTTTTTTTCTAATTAAACGCAGACAACGAAACAGATGTATTTGTTTTTACCTCCACGTCAGATTATCTTATAAAAATATTAAACGGCATAACAAGAGCACTGAAAAGGTTTTGTTTAGGTTTTGTTGTGGTTTTAATTGGCCAGAAGTGCACCTCTAGAAAAAAATGTTGAACCTCCTTGTACCCCCTAATTCTACCCCAGTGTTGCCGCAGTTGGTAAGGTTGAACAAAATCAATCTCACATAGTATAAAGAGGGTGAAAACTTTCCTTGAAATATCTTTGCCTAAAGTGATGTAGTTTTTCGAGAGATGAGTAAAACAATTAGTTTTGAACTCGCCAGACCAAAACTAATGTTTCAAAAAGGTCATCATGAGATGGATGACCGATTGAGCCTAAACTTTCACAGGTTTATTTCCTGTATTTGTTAGGTCATATAAAGTGAGGATACTGGTCTTTGACAATTACCAGTGTTGGATGCATGCTTTAAGTGAAATAGCAAATAAAAAATTAATTTTGGTTACATGTCATGAGTTTGTGTGATGTATAACTCATTATATCGTATAATTTAGACTATGGTAAAGGCTACTCTCCGACCCCCACCCCGGCCAAAACCACCACCACCAATAGCACCACTACCATCATCACCACCACCACCACCACCACCACCAACACCACCCACCACCCACCACCCACCACCGCCAACACCACCAACAACACCACCACCACCACCACCACCACCACCACCACCACCACCACCACCACCAACACCACCACCACAAACCACCCCCCACCCACCACCCACCACCCACCACCACCAACACCACCAACAGCACCACCACCATCACCACCACCACCACCACCACCACCATCACCACCAGCAGCACCACCACCATCACCACCACCACACCAACACCACCCACCACCCACCACCCACCACCACCACCACCACCACCACCACAACCAAACCCACAACCATTATTTTAGAAGCACTGTTCAACACTATTGTTTTTAGTCAAATTTAAAATATCGTGTAGGGGTTACCCTGGAAAATACAGTTCGAATTAATCGACTCTTCTAAATAAAAATGATTCTATAGATCACTTCAAAGAAAATCCCTTCATTTATTGCAAGCCCTTTAATCATGGCGAGTAAGTGAAGGGGTAATTTGTTTATTCAACAACGTTTGTACCGTCTTGGATAAATCTGATTACCTGATTAAAGAAAACAAACACTCGGAAGGGTGACAGATTCAAGTTTCCTCGTCAGTGCTATAAATTTAATTTGTTTAAATGCATTCAGGAAATATGGGCCGATATTAAAATTATGTCCCTTTTTTAAACAAATTATTTTAAACATTTATGTTTATTGGCATTTATTACCGTGTTGACAAATAGAATAGAAAGTAAAATTGGAGTGAAAAAATAAATTAAGAAACAGGTGAGATTGAAGATTCGAATTTGTCAATTTTTGTTTTACTGTTATTAATTCATACGCTATATCTTCAGAGAAAGTTTGTTGCATTAAATCGTATTTGTTAAATTAAAAGTTGGGAGAAAAAAGGGACGTTTGCATTTGGATTTGATAAAATTGTAAAAAGAAAAAAGAATAAATAAATAATAAAAACTTCAATTATTAACAGTTAACTTCAAAAACCATATTCAGCACTGGAAAAAAATATTTAAATTCCTGAATGACAGAAAGTGCATAATGGTTAAAGGAGCTTTTTAAGTAAAAGATGCATGTATCAAAAGAGCATTTTGAACCAAAAAAAATCTGCATTTTTCAATTCTTACCTTGATAGAAAAAGACCTACGCTCGTAAGTGTAACCCTTGTCACTTCAGTCAACAATTGAAAAAAAAAAAGGTTATCATGAGATAACTAACCTTGTTGTTTGCTTTGTGCTTTTTATTGGTATTATCTACGAGGAGTATACACAAAGGTCAATTGATGTTTTTGATAGTGCAGTATTAGTGTATCACGGTCTGTAACAACATTGTTTAGACTTGTCAATGGAACTGTTATACCACATCACCAGCAATAAATGACTCGGTTGTATGACATGGGGGTTCCGCATGAGCCTATCGAAGTCCACCTTATTCCAAAATCGTACTGTTGACCCAGTTCACCTGACGTCATCACACGATATGTCTTGCTTGCGCCATTTTAGGAGTCAGATTACCAGTGCCACACTGCAAAAACTGGGGTGTTAAATTAATTCTCTCGGTACCTATATATGACAACACCGACATGGTGTTAGTTATCCCCATTGCTTTATCATTGATAAAATTAACACCATGTCGGTGTTGTCACATATAGATACCTAAGAGAATCAATTTAAAACCCCAGTTTTTGCAGTGCATGCGCAGATTACCAGTGAGACGCATGCAGTTAGACGCCCGCCAAATTATCTTGTCAAGCAAATTGACCCCAAAAATGGCAGACCAAGGGTCGACAGTAGCCGCGTTGTGACGTCAGTGGAAGGGGTCAATCCTCATGTCACAATGTTTGATTGTAGCTTTTCTCTATTTAATACAATTCAACTCTGAATTCCCATCTACACATTGGTTTTTCCTATCGCAAAATGTCAATTCCAATAGATGTAAAGATTGGCAACTGACCAACGAATTTAGAAATACAAGAATACAAATTATATGAGACAAAAATGAAACAGGTTTTATGGAGGCACATTCAGGGGGACCAAATCTTGTGTAGAAATGCCTTTATAAAACAAGAAACTGGACGAGCAGAACTCGTGGAGGCTAGGCAGAGAACGGAACAAGACAAGCAGACAAACAAACAGACAGACACAGCAAATATGAGCAACCAATAGTCTGGAATGTTTGCTTCTGCGTGTGCGTACTTTGCTATATGCATTCAGCACTTATACAGCTATAGCACAGAAATTCGGCGCTAGCCTTGTAAGCAAAGAATTTAAACTATGGTGGCTTTAAAAGGACATCGCAAATATATATTGACGCCAATATTGGCGTCAATTTTCACGATTTGTACCCCAAGTTGCAAATATTGACGCCAATATTCACGACTTAGCCCCAAGTCTCAAATATTTACGCCAATATTCACGCCAATATTCACGACTTTGCCCTAAGTCGTAAGTATTGACGCCAATATTGACGCCAATATTCCCGACTTGGTCCCATGTTGCAAATATTGACGCCAATCTTGTCGCCAATATTCACGATTTGTACCTTCAAGTCGCAAATGTTGACGCTAAAGTCGTGAATACTGGCGTCAATATTTGCGACTTGAGGTACAAATCGTGAATATTGACGCCAATATTGGCGTCAATATTTATTTGCGATGTCCCTTTAAAGCCACCATAACGGGTACCATTTGACAACCTTGGAGTGGATAAATGAGGATGTTTTAATGGAGACCTGTATGGACTTTGCGCTTATCTGACTCACGATGTTTGGCGTTGGGAATTTGGGTATATTTATAATGCCAAAGTCAAGTATACTCATCACGGATTCACCAACTGATTCTGGTTTCCATAAACTAGTTTAACAATGTTTAACCCTTTGATAACAAAGTAACGTCATGTTGGTTTGGGGAGCTGGAGTGATAGGTGAATAGCGCCATGGGCCGTACGCAAAAGTACGCAATCGATTATCATCATGCATGTTCACAAACCAATATCATCGACCCCCGTCGGGTTTAACTAAACATCAGTCCCAAGCCATGGTCTGGTTCTCGCCGAATGGAGAGTTATCAGCCCCATCTTCGATGACTCCACAACTTCTTCATCATAATGCGCGTTCGACGTGTACAGTTCAATGGTACTTTCCATTCTCTGTGGCTTTTTGATGTCTGGATCCATACTGACAGAGACAAAAGGCTGCACTTTTGTTTTGTTTTCGAACGTTCCCGCCATTTCCTGCTGCGCATAATCGAATCCGTGCTCCATGTGACGAGTCCATGGACAATGTGAACTTCCTGCGGTTTTTAATGTTACTCCTGGTAACCACTTTCGAGTTCTCCCCCAGAGCTTGTTGAACGACCACTTTTTCTCTTGAACAGCTCACGACTCTCACACCTGACGCCAGTATAATTCAAAGGTCTGGTACAGAAGGCTCAGATCTTCGATACCCCCAACATAGGAACCTATTATAGTCACTGCCTCCCATGTGAAATATTTGCTTTAAAAAAAAACATCTTTCAGGCATTATATATATGTTTCAAAGCTTTCCATTCTAAAGATGAATATCATTTGGCCTGATAGCAATTTCAATCACCACAATTGTTATCAAGTATCTGTAGTGTTGATTTCATTGTCTTGAATAAGACGTCAGTTAAGGCTAGACACAGAGAAGAGCGTTGTGTCACGCTGGACTAATGTAAATAAGTAATAAACAAACAAATTCTTAAAACTGGGCAATGCTGGAAGAACTGCACGATGAATACTGAATAAGAGTTCCGAATACCGAGTTAAGTTCATCAACATTGTGCAAGAGGAATCTTTTAGGAGCCCCCCTGGCCCTGCCCCACCCTACATTTTCTGTTTGCAACCGGCAGCCCCATCCTCTCTGCACGCCTCATTGAATTGCACGCTGTCCAGAGCAAAACATGTACGAGTCATTGCGTGAAGCTAATATTTCCATGTCAATGTACACAAATAATTCGACCTTCCTCGTTTACACATGATTCCAGCTGATACAAGGCAAGGTGGCAACCGTATTTCGTATCCATGATTAACTCCTACATCATGCCTATCTGTGTGCAGACAAAAGTGACATTGGGTGTTCCAGGGCAAGTCCCGACAGACAAGACAGTACAATGTGAAAGGTGTTTAACATGTTCAACCCAAATTTTCAACATAAATTCAACAACAACAAAATGAACAGCCGAACCAGTTTTAATTTTAAAAGTTAAATAAAAAATCTTACGCTGCAATCTCCGTTAAATGAAAGCTTTTATCTTATTCTTGTGATGAGCCGTGTACAAAGTATGCCTTGTAGTCAAGTACAGGCTCTGTGGCTCTTTTGTAAACATTATGTTGACAGGAATGGTCAGGAATAAACACACCGTTGTAACATGGTGGTGTCGGAAAAAGGAAATGTGGATCACGCAATATGAGTAGTGTCTTGTTGAAGTTGAAGATCCATGATAATAACTGACGTCAGGGTTTATATATATACTGCAAAGCTTAACCCCCTGGGAACGGTCTTAACAGTCCTGACTATAGCAACCCTGCAATCGCATTTACAGGGATCGCATTTCTCCTCTCGATCCCATAAGACCACTTAACATTGTTATGGTATTAGTCTGCGCTGTATATTGAAACAGTTCCATAGAACTGTGTTTTCCTGATGAGATAAGGATGCTAAGCTGTTGCGTTGGTGATGAACATTGCTATACATGCTGGTGTTTTCACTTCACCTTTATGAAAATATTGTATTAAATTAAGTACCCGCTTTGCAGCACCTGAATGTAGCCCCAGACAAGACCTGATATTAAGGCAGTCAGGCCATGAATGCATTCCGTACCATATCGCTGTGTAACGAAAGGTTTACCGAAGAAAGAAACGTCAGCAATAAATGGGCAGGTATGGGTTTCAAGAAAACTGAGGGTGAAGGTTTGATCAGGTTTTTTTTTTTTTTTTTTTTTTTTTTTTTCATGAGCCATTTTAATGCCTACAACCTTAAGTGAGACAAAAGGTAATTTGTGTGCACGGAAGAAGGACGTAGAGCCTCAACGCCCTTCTTCCTGGCACACAACGGTACACCTGAACGTTGACTCTCTAAATGTAAAAGAGTGAAAAAAGTCACTCTCTCGCCCGAGTGGTGTCAGTTTGACTGTTTTGAGAGTGAAACTCACTGTGCATCACCCTTTTTGAGTGAAATAGGAGCGAACTTTACTTGGATTCAAGTTGAAAATACCCGTCTTTCACTCTAAAAAAGAGTTGTCTGCCATACGGCTCTTTGCAAGAGTGGTGTGGCGGACAAAACGCGTGGTTTTTCACTCGTTTACATTAAATTGCGCACACTCAAAATGTAGGCCCGATGTATCAACTGTAGCCGGGGCAACATTGCACCCAATTATAGGGGCTTCAATTAGTTCCGGGTTACATTTCTATGCAGGGTTGGGGCTACATGAAGTCTCGGAGCCAGACTGACGACTGCTGACAATAGACCTTATGCATTGACGTCATCAAGCCGCCATCTTAGAGGTAAATTGATGATGTAACAATGGAAACGCAGAGATGTGTACGCGCGGCGCACAGGATTGGCCAATGAACAACCTCATTTTGACCTCTAGACGAGGGCGCCCTACTCAAATGACGTCATGTGCATAAGGTCTATTTGAGTAGAGCTGTGAGGTTGAAGGTAATAGTAGACATCATTGGTTTAATAAAACATCACAGTCATCTTGTTTTCAAGAAGAAACGTCTTATTGGGATGGTACAAGGTTTTGGGAAGAGCAGATTACATTCCAATCGTTTAGTTTTCAAGAAACGTATCACAATTATTTATAGAGATGGTACTTCATAGTGTTTTGGGTAGAGTTACACATTTCAATCCTCTAGTTTCCAAGAAACGTATATCTTAAAGGGATGGTACATCATTTGTGTGAGATTACACAAATTATAATGTTCTGGCTTCTTCATACAACAAAAGACGGCGGTTCATGTGGGTCCACGTTAGAGAATACGGGGCGTTGTGGGTTACATTTTGGCATGAATGTCTATTTATTTTACATGTACTGTTTTTTAATCTTTCTTCTTATAATGAAACCAAGGGACCCTCTGTGACATGCACTGTAACCCGTAGGCCTGAAGATACCTGTGTAGAGAAGATGAAGAAATGGAATATTCAGACGTGGGAGGAAAACCCCAAATAGGGAAATCTCACGTAAACAGGGGTCTGAAAACCAAGTCCTCAAGCAAGGCGCCGATCTGAAGCGGGATTCGAACCGAGGTCCACAGACTGATGTGAAAGGCAACGCAAGATACCATTATAAAATCAACCCGGACCCAATGTCGTGACACAGAATGCTGCGCTTATTATACGGCGCCCTGTAAAGCGCGTGCTCCCGTGGGCCGTGCTGGGGCATGAATGCAGAATTCCACCGTGCAGTGCCATGAAATCCGGCACAGACAATGCCCTTTAGCCGGCAACGTTTCTTTTTGAGACTAACATTCTCACCACCTCTGCACCAAGTATTGTTCCAGAATTCAAATCGATTTATGCCAATATTTATGTAAGGTAATTAACATTTAACATTTGCCCATGACTTGTTTTTTTCTGCCAGTCCCTTCGTGGTGCTCACCGATCTCTGCCTAAATAAACGTACTTGTACAATCTTGAAGACATTCTATCATTCTGTAACAATATGCAATCAAACCAAGATTGGATTAGCAAAATAGTCTGAACCCCTTTTGGTGTGACGAGGCTCAGTATATTATTCATTGCTGCGCACAGGGGGACATGACGGAGATGGTGACAGTGATGTAAAAGGTCTATGCACTTCGATATTTAGCGGTTTATTCACTCTCACTTCACAGCAACAGACAGGTCTTTGATCACGCCAATTTTAGACTACAAAGTTAAGGGGAAAAGGGAAGGGGGGAAAAAACACCTAACATTATTTTTCACTCTTGAAAATTGGTCCTACTTCCACAGGCCGGATGCCCCGTTCAGCTTAACTAACTGCCGTCATCCATTACGTCTGCCTGCCGTCACTTTATCGCTCCAGAGCCGGTCTGTTTACGAGCAGCCCCCCCCCCCCCTCCGTTGAGCCCGTTACCGGATGAACTTGGCCAATATTGAAATTTTCTATTTTTAATTGGACTTTTGTGGGAAAGAGAAAGAGCGCCGTAAATGGAGACTGACATCCCGTATTTGCTGGTTTAATTCGTTCGTCAACATGGTCTGACTGCACACACACTGATCATTGCTTGGTTAATTGAACCCCCACTCTCCCAAGGCTAAAACAACGGGGCAATATCGACAAATTGGATTTATATACGATTAACAGAGGCGGGGAGATGGTTTACGGAGCACATCACGCACCATTACGCCGTCCAGGTGGGGGTAGGTAAAACAAACGCGCATCGCATGATGAAAACTCCAAAACTTCCAGTCTGAATGTCACTTGCAGTCTCCAATACTTTTAACTCCTCATGCTGTTTACTTACTCGGCAATTAACTGTTTATAATTATTAATAGGCTCCAGTGGTAACGTATACAAGGAACTGCACCATTTGTGTAGCTTTACACGAATCTGAAGGGTTTCTCAACACAAATAAATTACTTTGAGTCTTTATACCCATAGGAATTCAACACAAAAACAACTTCTTGATCAAGTATTATTATGAAGAATAGCGTTGATGTTGACCAAGAAAAATCGACAACAGCGTAACAAAGGGTGTAAATGATGTATAGTCTGTTTTCCACCTTCATTTTTTAAGTGGATAGAAAAGCAAGCTCTTGCCGTTCTGTTTTACGGTTAAGATGCGCACAGTCTATACATTTCTTCTCTTAACTTTCAAAGCTCAAATGGTTCAAGCTCCATCTTATTTATCTGAACTTGTTCATCAATATTTTCCAAATCGGACTTTAAGATCATCCGAACAATCTTTGCTTGCTTCTTCTACAAGAGTTTCTTCAAAGTTTTACGGTCAAAGATCCTTCTCCTACTCTGCTCCTACTTTATGGAACAATCTACCTGTTCGTATTCGTCGAGCTGAATCTGTGAACCGTTTTAAATCTCTGTTAAAAAAAACTCATTTGTTTAAATCTGCTTATTTGTAATCTTACTTTCTCTCATTGTTTACTTTGATTATGTGCTTAGAGGCTTTTGCATTAGGCACTTTATAAAAAATAATGTCTATCATTATTATTATTATATTATTATTCATTGCGAACGAATCAATTACATACCCACTTTGGACCTTTATGTCCGTATATTGATGTAAATGTTGATGTTTTTAAAATATGTTTTTTTATAAGAGGTCCCTAAACGATCAGCATTGATGTATGGGGTTACCCTATATAAAGATGGTTCTAAATCAGTAATTAAAAAATAAACCAGTAGTCCGACAAACTTTTATATCCGGCCCATTGTGTGCGACAAGCCTTGTCGGACATCATGCTCCATGTTGGGAGAAAAATGCTTAACATTTTGTTCTAAGAAGGTACATAAAACTTGCCAAGACAAACAATTAGGCCTCCTAACCATTAAAAAGATCATTGGTCATATTAGCCTTTGAGAAGGACTCTGCTAGGGTCGAAACGTGAGGCCATTAACAATTGTTTGTATTAAAAAAAGATTGCCCAACAATTACATTGTACATTACAATACAGTTTGAAGCAAGTGTAAACGCCATTCTTTTCCGCTGCGTGTTCAAGGGTGAACAATTGTATCGACCCCCATCCCCCAAGGACCCGCTCAGACAATTGAATTATTTAGCTTCATCACTTGCATGACGGGAAACTGACCAGTTGAAAGAGCAAATTGTTCGTTATGTTCAGAATGAGTGAATGGGGCACGTGTGTCGCGTATGGAGGTCAAATTCGGTTAATTCGTAAACCAAAAGTGGGTTAACATCCGCAAATTTACTCTCTATTTATCGATTGTGAAACCACGCTTGATATATAACGGTGTAGGTTGGGCAGAGACTTTTATTTATTTTATTTTTTTTTAAACGTGGCATCCTCAAACTTGTTAGCGTAATCAGGGTGACAAATTTTACATCAGGTATTGAAATATCCAATTGGCGTATTTTTTGTATAGGGAAACTTTGCTTGACTGAAATAGATTTCATTAATGTTTACGGCCCGAACAGTACCTATGGAACAATCTCTTTTGTAGAGGTGTTGGTTTTGACTACCTTGACGTAAGTGTCGTGTGGTCTATTTTTTTTCTCGTTGTCGCACTTTTGCATTTTACTAAAAGGGCCAGGGAGACGTTACATTTTAGATTCCACCTGTCCGGACCGCCATTAAGTGTCATATCACTTATACCCGGATAATGAGATAATCATCTCGCCAAGTTGGCTTTTATTATGGAACAAGTCAACTGACGCTGATAATTTATCTCATCAAGACGACGTACTGAAACTACAGAAGTCGAACAACCACGGTTTAGCGCCGTCTTGGGGAAAGAAATCGTCACGGCAAGTCGACATGTTAGTTGCAGCATAGAACAAGGACTATTGTGGTTCCAGCAGGTCGTCTTTTGAGTTAAGCCGATGCGTGTTTGTGGCACAGTTGACGCTCCATAAGTCTTACCTTGTCATGTTTTATAAATGAAGAACTACATCATACTTCCTCTCACGCGGCGTATAATTTTGGTTCTCAAAACTTCCCTTAATCCTTTTATAAAATGGAAGTAATCTACACTCGTTGAACATTTATGTTCAGTTAAGCCTTTATTGTTGACACAGACTGGATTGGCGCGTGACAACTGAACCGATGTTAACATTGATCCGCATTCGATCTCGCATGGTCACGATGTGTCTGCGTTACCTCAAACAACAAGACAAAACATACTTTGAACACTTATCATAACACGGTTCGACATTATTTTGTTGTCACACATTAGCCTCATAATATCATGTTTAATTGAAACAGGATTCTCTGCACGCGTTCGTTTTGATAAGTGGGTTGGTTTTCAAGATTTATTATTATCTACTTTATCATTGTTATTATTTCAATCGCACCACACAGGCCACTCAAAATGTTGGTTAAACAATGGACAGTATAACGAGAGAAAACAAAGTTACAGAGAACATACGTATCTCTTCACATTTATTTTGAACAGTGATAGATTGTGAATTATTTGTAAAATCAAGATAAAGGTGTAGGGAATTCCAAAGTTCAGCAGTGTAAGGGAAAAGCTCAAAGAAGGTCCCTTTTGGACAGATATATGAGTTAAGATTAGTTAGGATTAACGATTGCTCGTTCGTGGTGCTTCAAAGACTATACCTTTTTGGCACACTGAGGAATCCAAATTAGTTTGGATGTTTGAAAGTCGTTTATCTTCTTATTTGAACGTTGATTGATGTATGTGGACCAATTCATTCAAATGGACCAAATAAATGCAAACTCGTTTGTTGTTGTTGTTGATGTCGTTGTCGTTGTCGTTGTCGTTGTTGTTGTTGTCGTTGTTGTTGTCGTCGTCGTCGCCGTTGTTGTTTTTGTTGTCGTTGTTGTCGTTGTTGTCGTTGTTGTTGTTGTTGTTGTTGTTGTTGTTGTTGTTGTTGTTGTTGTTGTTGTTGTTGTTGTTGTTGGTGGTGGTGGTGGTGGTGGTGGTGGTGGTGGTGGTGGTGGTGGTGGTGGTGGTGGTGGTGGTGTTGGTGGTGTTGTTGTTGTCGTTGTTGTTGTCATTGTTGTTGTTGTCGTCGCCGTCGTCGTCGTCGTCGTTGTTGTTGTTTTTAAAAGATTTATAAAGGCACTGCGTCTCTTTAAGATTAGAAACTCTCAGAGATGGAAGATGATAACAAAGAAGAAGCCATTAACACTCAAGATAATTATATACAAGATGTTTTAAAAATATTATACACGACTTCGTACTTCTAAATGGGGTTGCAGTCGTTTCAAATACACGACACAGAAAGAAAAAAACATAGTAAATGCAGAAATTATAACTTAAAATTTGATTAGAAATAGGCCTACAGAAAAAGACACAGTAAAAATCAGAATACGACCAAGCAGGGAAGACTAAAGTTAAACTTATTATCTATTGACCTTTCCGTTGTTGATAAAGAAACCGCGCTGGTTGGCATTCAAGTCTTGGTGACAGACGTTGTGACCAATTTGAACATTTTTCGCAAACTTTCTCTTTAAAGAAAATACATCCCATCCCCCCCCCCTTATTATCTAGTAACATCGATCATTGGTGTCCAGTGTCATGCCTGCCCAGTTGGACATCTGAAGCTCATATGTGGACAAAATCTCAAACTCCCAGGCCCAGCCAAACCTCGGCCAATCAAATATTTTCCAAGAATGACCTCCGTCATGGCTAATTAAATGTCGATATCTTTTTCGTCTGGTCCTCGATTGGCGTTGTTGGACGGCCATTCACTATTGTATACTTAAAGAGACTCTTCGATGCTCAGGCATAGTTCAAGACCTTCAACTCAACGTAACATCGGAACCTCTTTCCACCTTTTGTCCTGCAGTTTGGATACCTACCTCCGTGACTCTAAATGAAATGAACGCGAACGCTCCGTCTTCACAATAATAACATTCTTGTCTTGCCTTGTCCTTGGTTGTAATTGGGGGAAAATACATGGCGCTTTTCAAGAGGGAAAATGTCACTTTCTTTGCGTTTCGGCTGGCAATCAACATTTCCATTGTGCCATCAAACAGTGAAGGGCTTCGAACAATACAGTCCAAGTTCTTCTAATTCTTAAAATCTAATAATGAAAAATCAGTAAGGGCCCCAGGGACACGCTTGTTTTTCAGCGCCAGATTGGGTTTTTTCAAGAGTCTTTTTTTTATTTAACATGGTTAGCTTTTAGTTTGGTATGATAGCCCCTTTTCATGGCTGACTTATTTGTCCGTAGCATTTTATGTTATCATTGTTCAAGCAATGCTTAGTGGGGGTTTCAGATTGGCTACGGAAGCGGTAGATTTATTAAAAGCAGCTTAAAACTGTGTATTTGCTTTTTCCGTTGCACCTTTAAACTGAGTGGACCTTTCTTTTGTTACAGACATTTACCACAAATTTGTACACACTAAAAACTCCCGGGTCAGAATTGACCCGGATTCCGCGTCCCGTTGGGCCTGACGTATTTCTGGGTCAGGTTGACCCGGAAACTGTTTAAAAAAAAAAAGGGATTTTAGCTCAGATGTTGCGTCAGTTTGACCAATTTCTCGGTCATTTGGACACAGATTCCGGGTCATACTGACCCCTAAATGCGTAAATTCTGACCGGGAGTTTTTAGTGTGCATGGGAGGCCTTGAGTATGATAACAGTATGAACTGTCCTGGCAAAAGTTTGTTCTTTTTAGGGTAAAAATAACACAGTTGACTTTTTGTTTTGGACAATAATCTTATTTATCATTTAATATGGGTATATTTGATAGCGTTAATGGTCAAATAATAAACTGTTGTATTTTTGGCAGTGAAGGTCGCCCATATTTTTGCATACCACGGTTGGCAAAACTTGCAGATGTGACGTTGCAAATGGTGAGGCAACGATGTGATTGGTTCTTGTATGCTTTCTTTAAACTACCATTGGTTTAACTTTCAATTATTCAGCGATACATTCCCAGCAACATAATATGAATTTCATTACAAATTTAAGAAGCTCTTTTTCGGAAGATTAATTTCCCCTTTAGTATTTCCAAACTAAGGTATGACTTTCACCTAAGAAAATATAATGACAATAGTAAATTAAACTCAATCAAGACTTCACCTACCAATGGCCTTTCTAACGAAAACTTGTTAAGTTTCTATTCAATTTAAACGTAGTCAAGGAGAAAATTCACAATAAAATTTGATGTTCATTGTAGAAAAAATCAGCACACAAACAAATTAAAAACATTGAACAATTACAAAACACAGTGATACACAGTTAGCAACAAGAGAGGACACAACCAAAAGTCACAACATCAAGAAGAGCCTACATTGTTTCTTTTAATTTAAACAAAGTAAAAATCAACAAATAACGAACCATGCAAGGGAAACAGGACTGGATAATTTTTCATTCATTTCAGTTTAGAACGAGATTTGAACCTGCGACCTCCGTTACGTTAATTCGGAGGTCTCAGGTTCAAGTCCCGTTCTAGTCAAATCTTCTCTGCTCATCCCAAAATCAAAGTAACGATTATCCGATAAATCTAACGTGAGGAATGGGTGGCACTGTGCAGGAAAGAATGTCTACAACGAGTGTTCGTTTTAAGGCCTAGCTGGCGAATCCAACCCGATTACGATCAACGGATGCAGAGTGTGTCTGCTGTCAGTCATATTACAATTAAATGCACTCATCAAATGTAAGCAGACTGTACATTGATCACATCCAGGAATCGTGGATTTCTAAAGGGGATAGAGAGCGTCGCAGCAACCGGTCGGAAACTCTCAATCAATACGGCACTTAAACGAACGGTGGAAATGTCTTTTATAAAAAGTCTCGGATCTCCAATTTGGTGGTTTATTTGGTCGGCAGGCCGCCTAGAAAGGTGCTTGTTTGCGATGCAATCTGCGGTGTGAAACGACCGTCAGCATTCAAACAAGAAAGTTCCATTTTTTCCCTCTCTGTTTTGTTTTGTTTTTGTTTGTTTTGGTTTGTTTTTTTTCGTACTGCGGAAATTTCATATGTCCAAATTTATCGGTGTATCAATGATTATGACCGTGATTGCAGACAATCCGTTGCCCGGAGGATTTGTCATACGGACGGGTAAGTCGGAGTGGGGAACTACGCTACCTTCCTGGACGTTGACCCACGATTGGGTAAAATGAAGCGCCCTTGGATATTTCTTGAGTCAGTTCTTGCTTTCATTCGTCCAAAGAAGAGCTCTATGAAGAGCTCTATGTTGTGTCATCAACGTTCATCCATCAAATTATTCCAATAGGCATATTGCCCTAAAATAGCTTTATCTTTTTTCCAATTACACAACGATGGGTTAAAGAATAAGACAAAAAAAAACAATAATAATAATAATAATTTGAAGCTTTCATCTTTTAAATGGGAGTTTATTGACATTGTTAGGGTGTTTTGTGTGTGTGTGTGTGTGTGTGTGTGTGTGTGTGTGTGGGCATGTTTGACCATATGCTCCGAGGACATTTTACAATAGGGACAATAGGTCCTCGCTAGTCAGTTCTTTGTTTTCATGGGTCCTCGGACGCCATTTGTGTACAAAACCAATGGAGGTTGCTTCAGTACAGGAACAATAGAATTAACAATAGAAGTCCTCGGACATAATGGTGATTCACGACTGTGTGTGTGTGTGTGTGTGTGTTTTTTCCCCTTTATCATAAAATAGACTACAAATGAGAATTTTGGGAGTGGGTTTCATTCCTGCCTTGATACCCCCACACAAACAGAATGTCTACGCTAAACCCAGCAGAGAAGCCTGCTTTTATAACGAAACGGAAACAAATCACTGAGAATTTGTTTGAGGTTTTCTTGAAGTAAAGAGAAAACATCCACACAGACTTAGTGTTTGGTCTATTTATTGATATTCCTCACCCATTCTTCTAATGATGCCCACTGTATAGTTTATGCTTATGTAAGTAATTAATTTTTAAGGTTCGTGGCGTTGCGTCATCATAAATTATTCATGATAAATGTTTTCCTTATATTCAGGCACAATTGTGTTCATATTAGGCCTATTACTTTTTTTTTTTTTTTTTTTTTTTAGGTTTCGTGGTATCTCATGATTCCTTGAATTGACGAACAATGTATGTTTAAGCTAAAGTATGTGGTTTCGCGGCATTTCGTCATCATGAATATTTCATGATGACGATTGCCCCGTAGTGACACAATGTGTGTTTATGCTAATGTAGCCTATGTGTTTTGTCATCATGAATTATTCATGATGACGATTTCCCGGTGTTGACACAAAGTGTGTTTATGCTAATGTATGTGTTTCGTCATCATGAGTAATTGGGTTTCCCGCTTTGACCGCGCGATAATGTTCATGCAAAATGTTCGTGGTGGTTTCGTGGTATTTCATGTAGTCATTGACGCACATTGCATGGTTTATGTTTAAATGTGGTGTGTGAGTTTTGTTAATTTGTTCCTTATTCCGTGTTTGTACAAAACTCACCTTTGGTTTTGAAGGTTTTTTTTTTTCTTAAGTCAAGGAACTTTGTTGAATGTGACTTAACTTGTGCATCGTTATCAAACTTATTTGTTGGGGTTTTAAGAAGCTTCTTTGATTGTCAAAGATATGCCAGACGTCATACGTCTGCAAAAAATGTGCACATTATACAATTTTTTATTTGAACGCCGTTTTTGACATTTCAATGTGAGCACTATCCTTCACTCACAAATAAATGTAAACTTCTCGAGATCGCTGGTGTTTTTTTTCTTGTGGGCTTGCCAGAATAGACCTACTTTTTTCCTAAGACAAACAAAAAAACTAAATAAAAAAAAATCAAGTGAAAGATTCAACCCTGAAAACCGACCTAATTTACTAGGAAAATGTACAGGAAAACACATTCGATTAAACCATGCAGGTATAGAGTATAGAGTGATGCATAATTCAACACTGGAATGCTATCTTTATCAAAAACCTTGACATCCTCGTGATTTAGAAAAAAGTGATGTTTACAAAGATCTGTCAAATTGGCGTTTATTGTAAGGATTTATATACGTCTAATCTTTGGAAAACTGAAATAGATGTGGCAACGCCATTATTTTTAAAAGGTTGGTTTTTGATGCTGCTGCTGCTGCTGTTCTGGATATATATTATTTCATTTAAATGTTATTGTTGTTATTATTATTATAATTATTAAAACTGAAAACTTTCCAGGTAGATTTCCAGGTATTACTTTTGAACCACCCCACCCATAATTTCGAGGGGCAAAATGAAATGCTTGAATACTGAATGTCCCCTATCGTCCAATGTGTTCGCAACACATTTACGTCATTGTTAAAGCTTACATTTAGGTAATGTTTGTTACTGGCCGGACCATCATGCTGCCTCGTCCTTCTTCTAAAGTCATCTGTATTGTTTCGAATCATTGTCGATCGAAGGAAGATTGTCAAAGATTGGCTTACATTGTGTATCCAACGGTTCAGCTCGTTGCTATGCCAACCATTTAAATTGTATCGTTCGCTATTGAGTGCATCCATGACATAACATGCCTATACTTATTAGCAAGCGACCGCTCAATAATGGTGTTTGTTTTGAGCATTTAACGCGCATGATTTTGCAAATTAAGTAAACAGCGTCAGATCCTAGAGGGACAGAAATGACGAGGCATGGAGGAAAGAAATTAATTTAGTTTTAATATTCACAATCTACGATTATGAATATTGTGTGAACATCCATTGCCCTTTTTTGTCTTAACTATTAACATTCAGGGTAATCAATTAATGGACATGTTTATTAGAACCATTTTTATTCTATTTATATATATATATAAATTTTATATTTATTCTCATAGTGTCATATAAGTGGGTAGATCTAAGCCAAAACTTATACAAAGCATTTCTGAGGATAATGATTTTTATGTATATTTATAAATGAAATAGTTTTTATTGTCGACCAGGAACTTTCCTTTCCCAAACTCTCTCTCTCTCTCTCTCTCTCTCTCTCTCTCTCTCTCTCTCTCTTCCAAGAGCAGCAATTGTTTTCTGTTTATGGCTGCCCTTATTTTTATTTTCTTTATTACCTTCGTTTTGGTATTGATTGTGCATGCCTACACAGTTTTTCGTTCTTCTTCTTCTTCTAATTCTTTTTTATTATTATTATTGTTATTAGTTAAAAAATCATTAAATTTAACACTTGGCTCATTCAATTTTGTTTGAAAATGAATGCTCCGTAACATCAGCTTTCATCTGTCAAACGAAGCAATTCAATTCAACAGTTAAGCATTCAACGGTCAAATAAGATCATTCACATTCAACAGATCGCAAAGATCATTTGATTTCGCAAAAGTCAACTGCAAGAGGCTGGACGACTATTCATTTTCATGAATAGTAAATGGGGAGTAGAAATTCAACTGAAGAATGGCGAAAATGTAGTCTCGGATATCTATATAAATGAGATGGAACGACTGAAACGAATCTGAATAAGAAGAACGAAGCGACGTGGGCACGCAAACGAAATTGAATGCTATATTATGTAGCTAAAAGGAAACCCTGGTCTGAATGACTTAGAGAGGCGTGCGTGAATTTGATTGCGTGTTTTCATGAAACTCTGTTTTATTTTGTTGAAGTTGACCGGAAAGGAAAACCTACACTTTCTCTCCCCTTGTTATTAGTCGTGTTATTATTTCTGTGTTATTAGTCACCGCTAAAGTCACTGCTTGCTGTTTACCTTGATCAGTGCTGACCAAGAAGCATTTTTTCATATTTTCCTTGATACGTGATGTTGTTTTAAATAAGTCTGGTTGTATCATATATTGGACCGGTTTTATATTTGTTTATTGTATATCTTAATTTAAGTCTTCACGGAAAGAAAGAAAAATCACCTCATAAAAATGACCTCCAGGTCGCCGAGCGACTTAACTCTCCAGCGACTCGGGGATAATCGACTCCCTTTGCAAGGCATATCAGAAATGAATAACAATAACTTACAAGGTAAAAATGAAAACGAAATTCAAATCAAACTTTCCCGGCTTTTGGGGACCATCGATGAATTACTCACTAAATCCTGGGCTTTATGTTTATCCGAAATTAGCATATTGTTTATCCCTCCCATTTCGTTATCAGTTCACTCTGGGGAATGATCCCAAATGAAAATTACATCTCACAGAGTCTGAGCGTCCTTGGAATGGGCAAGAAGTACGCCGAGTAAATGTTGGTTTTTGTCCCGGGGTAATCCCGCTAGAAACGACTGGCATTTGGACCGGATCGGTCAATTTGGCGCGGGGTTGGTAAACAAAATTATAGTCCCTTCCGAAAAGGGGGAAATTTGACTCGAATCATGTCAGGAGCGATTGGGTTTTCATGTTTTCTTTCTTCTTTTTCTGATGTGTCCAACTATGTATTGGGTTGCTATGCAAAATTAAAGACTTGGAATGTGAGGACGGCTTTTTCTTAACGAGTTCGATGGATTATCTTTGATTGTGTAACCCAGTTTATCCTAGTGATTGAATAGTTTGTTCTTACCAGTGACGTGATCCACAGTAAGTCTTGTTCTTGATTTTTTTATTACTGTTTTTAATGATTGCAAAGAGTGATGTGGACCTCACGTTTCTACCCTAGCAGAGCTGTCAAAGCATTTCACGTGGTTGAAGCGTAAGGCCTACATGTACAGCTTTGTGCATTTAATACCACAGGCCATTTTATTGTGATTTTATTATTTTTCTTTTCGTTTGATGTGAAATGTTTGTCTGGTAAATTACTAAAACGAGATCGCTGAAGGAAGTCTGTCTCACTGCTGCCATACAACTGACTTGGCTGAAGTATTTGGGATGTAATTGATATCTTCTGCGCCCTCCTACGCGTTTACCTTTTCTGAAGTTGTCGACTTCGTTTTCAATTATCACATCACGCTGAACTCTGTTTGTCAAATATCAATATGACAAAAAAATCTTATCAACCAACTTCCAAGGTGGTGTTTCCCTATTCAGCAGCAAGAGGGAATTTTATCCATTGACGTAAAAGTGACACATTTGTCAACCAACCGCAAGATTGATGTTTTTGTTTTTTTTACCCAGCCCCGATCGGAAGATTCAACTATCAGATGGAAGTTTTGATCGCGATATCGAAGTTTTACATGTTAAAAAATTTAAACGGGGATAAAGATTATTATTTTATAAACGACTGTTGTTGACCATCCACAAGAAATACGTTTGTCAACCAAAAGAAGGGCCCGGGAAGGGGAATGTCAATCAAACAATGATCTAACAGGGTCAAGATCACC
>OU452225.1:10886730-10929972 GCA_911728455.2 Marthasterias glacialis | reverse complement strand
CCAACACGTTTCTGGTTCTTTCGTCACTTTCTTTCCCTTATCTGTATACCCCGTACTGTACTTTTCGCTCATTGTCTTTATTGCTCTTTTTGACTTTATCGTTGATTTGAAATTGAAAAAAAGAAGAAAAAAAGTCTTCCAAGTCTTCTCTGCCCTTCCTATCTTTACATTTTCCCTTGGTTAATATTGACATTGAAACTTATGAAACAGTCACAGTTTATTAATAGTTAACAAACCTAAAAGAATAGAGCGCATACATCCAGCTCTACATTAATCTGCAATGATCATCATCAGGGGCAATTAGGCACCGAAAAGACAATGGCAAACGAGCCATAAAGCCATTACGTTTCTGAAATATAATGCCAATGAAGTGGAGCCTGTCAGTGTATGATGTAGATCTCCGCAAACATCATTAAAGCTTTTAGTGGACGGCATGATATTAAAAAAGAAATTAATATTTTTTAGAAAACAACAGCGTTTTTTTCCTCGATCGAATTGTGCATAACCGGGATCCTTAATTCAAAGAACAGACTGATTGCGCGACCCACGTCACGTAACCTGTAGTGGGTATTAAACAAACCGACATCCCCCCACAGGAAAGTGCGGTACAGTACATGATGGTTGTTGCATTTGTTTATCCGTGCGAGGCTTTTCTTTCTCGAAATCTGTGAACAATATTTCAGAGTTTGTGACAGAGACCTTCAAGTGACTAAATAAAGCCAGTAAGGACAGTTCGGGAAGTTTTGGAAAGTCTACAAGGAACGTATGTTAACGATGTGGTAGCACTAGTTGCACGACGGAACGTTTGGGCCAGGCGACCGCAATCACACACTTTTCAAAACAAGAATTTCACAATTTTTAAGCTGAAATCATCCAAAGAAAATGCTTTCCAAAACTGTGTGACTCCTTTGTCTATTTGTTTTAGCAAGGCTAGGATAAATGCTCACTTTTCCAACGCTCTTTACTTTTTTCTTTTTTTTTCTCTCTTTTTTTTACATTGATTTACATTACAAACAAAATAACAGGCGGATTGCTACATCGTCGTCGGACGCCGGTAGTGCATTACTCATAATAACTCTCTTTAAGCAGAATACTGGTAGTTTATGAATCAGTAATATGATTGAAATCAATGTCACAACATACAACTTTAATAAAAAGGGGCTTATAACTGTGTTATTATTACCAAAAGCCGACTGTTGGTGTGACCTTGTCGGTCACAGCATGTATTTGCACGTATAGTTTGCCATCAGCTCAGATGCCGTAGTACCCACTACAGGTCACGTGATGACATGTCAACTTTGGTCACGCAATCGGTATATTGCTTAACGGTAAGATTTTGTTTCTGCTTAGTTTTAGCAAAAAAGAGAGCTTATGCACGAGCGTGATTAACAAGTTAGCAAAAAAAGGCGACAAGCTTGCCACGGTTAGCATGCAAGGTTAGCATGCATTTTCCTGTGCCTGCGGTTAGCACCGCTTTGAGATAGATATCACAAGCAAACAATCGGCCGTTAAGCAGTTCTATGAAATTAAAGCACAGAGCTGCTCGAGCAGAAAAAAAACTTGCTGAGCAAATTGCCCTGCAAGGAAAAAATAAGCAGGATACCAGTTATACATGACGGTGTATGTGACATGGTATTTCGGCTCTCAATAGACCGATCCATTAAGCCCCGCCCCTAAACATATTGACCAACCACAGCATTGGATACATCACCACTGTATACACGTGGGCAGCACAATGTGAGTATCTTTAATGCCACACTGCACGAAATGAACGCGCGCGCTATATTAGTATGCCCACACATGTTTACATTTTCTAACAGGATTTTATCGTGTCGGACTTTTGTCGGACTTTCGGTGGCGTACCCAAGGCTAGGATTGGTCAACACGTATGGGGGGCGGGGCCTAATGGATCGGTCTGTTCTGGTAAGCATAAACGTTGTATGTAAGTACTTTTAACTCTTTGAAATTGGTAAAACTTTACCCGTTCAATACATGACAGTAGTGTGGAACAGTCTGTTCCACATCCAAGTTTGTTTCTTGAACAAAAAAAACTGCGTTACAAAGACTTTGGTGTTAACTAGCATGTCCAAACCATTGTGAATAATTGAATCAATCAAATCCTAGCGAATTTATGAGGTTTGGGGGATTGAAAGAAGGGAGTCGAGAATCGAGACTTAGGATGTTTTACGTTGAACGCAACAGGTCACACAAGAAATGTGTTCATAAAAGTCACATGGCCCGATTTTCGCCGAAAGATTGTTTTTGTGATTTTTTTTCTCAAACCGAGTTTTGACGAATTGATGATGCTGTTTCAAAGCAATAAACGAATACAAACGTCTGCATATGCCACGACACGACCAATGCACAAAATACACCTAACATGCAAAAATTGTTTTTAACGGGTGTCTATCCTCATTTACCGGTAATGGGCGTGAGACAATGTTGGGATCCCGACAACAATCCATTTTGAGCTTTTAATTATCTTATCATTGGCGGATTTTTTCATGAAAGATTGATTTTGGAAAAGTTTAAGTTACACCGATCTCCTGGAACGTTGTACAGGCCTGACATTTGTTGTTGTTGTTGTTGTTGTTGTTTTTGTGGTTCCGCCATTTTGTTTTTCCCATCCAAGTCAACGTAACCAAACCGAGGCTGAAAATCTACCTGGCATGATGAGATCCAGTATTCAGCATGATTAAAAAGGTAAAGAATTGGCGTTACCAACTTAGGAAGAGGAGAGGCGTTGGATTAGTGAAGGTGTTTCAGCATAGTTAACACCTGTGCAACCCCATGGAAGCTGATAACTTTCTTGAGTCTATAAAAATAGCTACTTATTAAAATTGAAATCTCAATTTGGGGATCAACTCGGCCTAAAAAAAAAGGACCAATCGTCTTTAAGGGTGTGCCTCCCCTCCCCCGGATGTTGTCGTCTGTGAAGTCATTTCGGGTTTGGGGGAGGGGGTTTTGGAATTGGGAGGTCAATCGGTCAACAGCTCCTAATCATGGTGCGTCTGCACAGCGGATATTGTGCAAAACAAAAAAGCAATCCGCACCCCTCACAAAAGCAGACCCCCCCCCCCCCCCCCCCCTCCTTTGCCGTGAAGTATCGCGTTTCGTCCCCGGACAATTTCCTTTATAGTGAAACCTGAACCCTTTGAGGAGCAATCGAGGCGCGCCCAAACTCTGCATACTAATAGGCGGTTATGAGGGGGGTATAGACACTGTGTGCCGGGGCAGGTGAACTTCGCGGCAGACGGTAACTCTGAATTCAAACAAGTGTCGGAAATGAAGACAGGTGAGACAGTTAACGTGTTTAATGATCTTACAGGAATTACGGTGTCGTGTTGGCTCGATCCAGGAGCACCGGGGGAGCACGTCGCATGCTCTGATTGGGGTAAACATGTCTCTTACTAAATGTCCGTCCCTCGCTGTAACATCATCATCTCCGAGTCTAAAATTGGTACAAAATTTGTCATTATAAAGCGGAGTTTATAAAACGTTGGCCTTCATTTACAGCCTGATGCGATGGTGGCTTCTGGAATTGTAGGTCGTAATTGTGTTGATCATAGAAGGATTAGTCACACGTCGTTTGAAAATGAACGTGTGTGAAATCAATCTCACAGTTTGAGAGAATTTAGAGGCCGTGTCCGAATTGGCGGCTACGGCTACGGCCGGCTGCTACTGCGGCTACGGTTACGGCCACGGCTACGGCTGGTTCGCCCCGTCATTATGCGTTGAAGTATAGGCCGTCCTTAGCAACACCCTTAGCAGCAGTCGTAGCCGTAGCCGTAGCCGCCAATTCCGTTACGATCTGCATTTTACCCAGTTATGGATAACCAATTCTAAAACGAACTGAATTCCCCCAACCCCCCGGTGTTTTCTATTCGCGGATATTAATGAGATTTTACTGAAATGAAATCTTGAGTTCGTTCTTGTGTTTTATAATTAGAAATCAGCTGAAATGTCTCTTCAGTGACGAAGCCAAGACTTGGGGGTATGTCGAATAATGGTCATCAGCCGACGTGACAAGCTGACCTTTCGCTACTGGTGGTGGCCTGGGGCGGAGTGTGGTCGCCGTGACGTACTGCGTTTTACTTAAACAGATAACTGCAGAGCGGCCACAACTTGCAAGCGGTGTTTTTATATAATTCCATGTATGACGTTTCTATTTTCATACGCCCTAGTATATCCTTTCGTCAGGTCCGGCCTCCTGGGGATAATAGCTATAGATCGTAGATTGTCATCTGAGTATAGAGATAAAGTCAGCCGAGTGAACCAAACAAAACAGAAAATACCGGCCGTGAAATGTAGACCTTCGCGCTGTTATAAATACATTGCCACTTCAAAATACTGTTTTACGCAACGTGCTTGCAGTGCCATTCACTTTCAGGAGGTGTCAGCGATATTTGGCCCAATTTCAATTGGATGTTTAAGCATACAAATCTGCAGGCACAAGAACTTTGTTTGTGTAGTGATAACGATCAAACAGTTTATTTTCAAGAAATAATAGTGGCGTTCGAAGTGAGGCGATTTGCTCTCTCCAATGCTGTCATGTTTTCACGAAGACATTCTATTTTTCACAATCAAATCAATGCCACGAAGTCGTGGATAGAAGGGTTTAAACAGTCTGGCCCAATTTTGGTTAAAATGGAATCCATATAGTCAATAATTGTATCGAGCTCAGGAAACACAACAGAGACAAAAGACGCATCGTAAGTTTATAAGAGAACATAATCAGATTCAATATTATAAAAACATGACACATTTTTCAGACACTCAAGACGACTTCAAATTTTAATTGTTTTCCAGAGTATTTGCGGAACTAGAACATGACCTTAAGTACACCACGGGAACTCAACTTAAATAATGTTTGAGGTTATATCGAGGCCAGAGAAGCTCCTGTGACATAGTGATTTTAATTAGTTGGAACAAACACGCCGCTTAGCCCTTGGAGCATCTCGCCCTGGGAACGAGAATGGGAACGTTGCGGTTTTTGAATATTAAAAGTTGATTTGTTAAAGAGCAACCCATACCATGAGGTAAATTCTGGAATGCCATAGGCTAACGCATCCCCACTCGACTGATTTGGGAAGTTTAAGTTACACCGATCTCTCAGGACGTTTCACAGGCCTGACATTGTTATTTATTTATTATTATTTTTTTTTTGGTGCCCCATTTTTGTTTTCCCCCATCCAAGTCAAAGTAACCAAACCAAGGCTGAAAGTCTACTTGGCATGATGAGATCCAGTATTCAGCATGATTATAAAGGTATAAAATTGGTGTTACCAACTTAGGATTAGTGAAGGTGTTTCAGTAAACACCTGCGTTCAGATGCGTTCAGATGGTGCGAGTCTGCTCTGTTGTGGTGGGCCTCACTAGGGTGCACCAGCCTTATCCGATTACCTACCATGTACGTTAAGACTGTACCAATCCCTTCTTTAATCTCTACAGTTTAATCCACTTACGAAGTCAATGATCTGCACCTTCTTCTTCCTCAACTTCACTTGCTCTTTATCCCATAGTGTCAAAGGAATCCGATCTTCCGAACATTCCTGAATTGATTTTGTTCAGTATCCATGGAACGTGAAATTGTGTGTCTTTCACAAACACCAAAAAATAGAGAGCCTTTTTGAGTCGGACCAAAAGTTTCTCACACAAAGCTATAATCTAAGTCTAAAGATCAGTATTTCCCTGAGCAAAATATACTAAAAGGGTTATCAAGAGAGATCAGGAATAATTATCCACACGATTTATTTAAAAGTATCACATGCAGAACTTTGAACTCTACCTTTCAGTGAAAGTACATTTTGTGAATAAAGCTTGAGACTGAATGTTGGCCTACCGTCATCGGAAACATTCTACGACAACACACAAAGCTCCTCAACCAGAATAAAATATTAAAACGGGAGATGACATTCGTGGAGGAGATGGTGTTTCAATGAAAGAACGTGTCTTAGAAAATTGCCCAAGCTATTGAGGCGTGAGACGTACTTGTGATTTATAAGATTAATATCTTCGTGGAAAGTGTAAAAAAAAGAGGCCAGCTACATTATGTATGTGTTGTGTAACAGTATTGTATTGTGAATTGTTTGTTTATGTATAGACTTTGAATATAGACTATAGGGAAGTGCCGTTTCGTTTCATGTCTGCCGACGCTGCTGGAGCGACGGGCAATTCTTTAAAACGCACCCGCGTGCTTTGATGAAGGAGACACCATTAATTTTGTATTCATGTATGGATACTCGTCGTCACTACGGCCCGCACGAAGCGTAATTTCTATACTCCATTGCGGGTCAGCGTGTTCAGTGTGCTCTAGTATGGTGCCCGGGGTGCGCTGTGCATCTTACACCCATCTCACCGTACCGTGCTATCCGGAAAAATGGCACAACATTCAATAATTACATAGCCCACTTTGGTCCGGGTTTGTTACACCTCGACTGTATCCGACTCGCGAGAAATCTGAAATGCAAGCCGATTTCTTGACGCTCTTAATTGATCTTAAACGTATTCCATATCACCTCAGTGGAAACAGTCACAGAGATGCAAGTCACCTTGAAGAGCATCTCAGCATATTTCATTACACTTGAGATCGCTGACCATTTCTTGAACCCTCGATCGGCTTATTTTGTTAAACGTTTATCAATAGTAAGAGTGAGTGCCGATGCAAACGCCGCATAGGATGTCATAAGGAACATTATCACCCCACAAAGTCATTGATTACTATTGCCGTTGAGTCATCGTATCGAATCAGGCTCGGAAACTTAAGTGTTGTATAAAGAGACCTCGGTAACTTCTCCTCAGTTTTTAAAGTAAACCTGACTCTTCAGGTAATCATTTCGTCTTTCCTTAAAACAAGATGTGGGGGTTGAAGTGATAAAACGTATCCTTGAATTATTTATAGTACAAAAATGCTGAAAATGTATAGATGGGTTGCAATAGACGCTATCGTCAACGCACACGCACTGTGAAATCTCCATGCTGATTGGCACATATGCACGCTGACGCGAATTGTCGCGTCACGCGCGCGTGCGGCGGCCATAGCTGCGGTGGTGTATAAAACACCATGAACGGCCCCTGCTCAGTGTAGTTTACACACGCATAATTACTGGGCCCAGTTTCATTACACTGCTTACCGTTCTATTCTGCGCTACGCCCATGCTACGGCCCGTAGAATACACGCTTTACGTGGCACCACCGTTTGCCCAGAATTCGTTGGTAACCAGCATCATGAAATTGGGCCCAGATATTGATTGAAACCTCAGCAGACAGAATAAATAAACGCCTCCCCCCAAAAAAATGGTTTGTATTCATTGTAAAACTTGTCAGAGCTTTTTGCACTCGAAGAAACGACAAAGTGTGTGGTAACTTTCTCAAAGGTGGCTGCCTGCATGGCCAGGCGGCAGTTATTCCTTTTTAAAACGACCACGCAGTACAAAATAAGTTTGATTTCTCCTTTTCACCTCTCTCCACTTCACCTTCCATTTAAATCCAAGTTACCAGAATAAGTGTACCAAGATACTCTGCATTCTAAAACACACTCTCCCAAGATCTCAATTGATTCCCCCAGTTATTAAATTTGGCAGTGACGTGCGGGCGACCATACAATCGATGACAGCGCGCGAAAATTAGGCGCGAAAACCGGCTGCGCAGTGTTAGACTCTGTTGCACGCGGGAGATAGCCTAGCGTGGACCAGCAAAACCAATCACAGTAGATGTGCCACTATCCCTCCTAAGTGCGTGCCAAAACCTGCGTTAAAATATCACCCACTTAATCGTCTGCACAGGTGTGTTCAACTTCAGCCAAGCTGTTTGCTAAACCACTAATGCAACATTCAATGAAATAGGGTGATAACCCCTATCGACCCTGCGGGGCGACTTCAGAAACTTTTACAGTTCCTCTTTATAAGCTGGCAACCCCTGCCTCTTTCTATTTCCCCCCTTAAATCGATGCACTGATGAGATAAGGAGGGTCGTATAGAAACCGATATATCCATGGAGAAAACGCCTGGAGCTTATTTGTGTTTCTACCGTCTTCTCGTTATTGCGTAGGAACTGATCCATGTGTGTGGTGGGCGAGCAGCCCTAAAACGCCGCCGGTGACCACCCCCTCTCCAACATCACACCGACTTGGTTCTTCGTTCCATCATCCTTCTTCGTTCCATTAAGACATTCATTCTGCACCATCCGCCCATCTCTTTGCGGTAAGTGTTCAAACTATTCCTTTATACTTGAAGTCATATGAACTGTGCAGGAAACTGGCCGTCTGATTCCCGACCCCGGGCGATCACTTGCCGGTACATTACCGAACTGATCGCTTCAAAAGCCGTGTTTATCAAAGCGTTTTGTCAACTCCTCTCCCATGTTTTGTTTTCCCAACCGTTAGATAAAAACTGACGTGCGTACAATCCATTTCCCTTCGATAGATATTGCTGTTATTTCATTGCAATGATCACAGGCCTAACTCGGCATCAGATTTCAATACCAACGGTACATTTATCCTACTCGTAGTTTTATTTTGATTTAATATTTCAATAGACCTTCGGCTAAATTAATTTTAAGTCAGGTGTAGAGTGAAGGGTCTTCGGATTCTAATTTGACAGTCATGTGAACCTTCTCAGTGCGCGCCGGTGCTGTCGGTGAAACGTAATCGTGACAACACGATGCATTTCTTCGACAATGTATTGCGCAGCAATTTCTTTAAATGGTAGGTCAGCCATATTAAAGGATCGTAAAGCCAGTCTTTAAGAAAGAACCAAAAAGTCACAAGAGCTTCTGTTGCGTGAAGGACTTTAATCTAGAATCGTTTAATTTTAAGTCTGCGCAACAAAATCTTGTGCGTATTTGAACGGTATGAACGTCCCGTTAAATTGCGTAATTTTGTTTCCTTTACACTTTACAGCAACGTACAAGTTGGAACCCGGGGGGGGGGTCCCCCAAAATGTTCGAAGAATACAGGAGACTTGCCCATTGTGGTTTTCACGAGGTGACGATGAGAACAATGTTTAGTTTTAGATGTTGTAGGAACATTGCTGATTTGTACCCTTAGATTGAAATATTGTTTGGTTTTATCCCATAAGTAAATCAAGGATCCTGATGGGTAATGATAACAATGATATCTGACATAGTGTATTAAGTGCTGATTTGAAAGTATTCGTTGTGGGAGCAGCAACTTGGAATGAACGAGCTCCCCACGAGTTGCCTACCCTGTGTTCTTATAGGGCAGACATTTTCCTGCAGTGCGTATATTATTTTCTCGAGCTCGGACATTCTTGAGGCTGTACAAGATCACATACGATGGAGGAACTGCCATTCATTGCCTCAAACACAAGCAAGTCAATTTCGTACACAATCCTCTGCTCAATTGGGAGCCAGTGAAGTTGTTTCAGAGTTTGATTTTTTACACTCTTGGTACACAAGGTAACTATATGCTCTTGCAGCATTTGTGTGTAGACGCTGAAGTCGGTGTACTTGTGATTTTATTCAGATTGTACAAATACGGAATGATTATGAATGGGCTAAAAGTTCTACAACATGGTTATTAATGTGCTTTCCAATCACTGCCATAAAAGTTAACAAATTAGAGCGACGTGTGCCCGGAAGAATGTCGTAAGGCTGTACGATCTTTCTTTTTTTCGGACACACAAAGAACAACTTTTTGCCCCAACAAAATGTCACAAGCAATACCATGGCTCTTTAAAAACAAATAGGGCACGACTGTCTCAAAATGTTGTGACTAGAATTACTCCTGAGACGTGTTTCCATCCCCACGCAGAATTTAACTCTCCTGCAATGACTTATAAATGGCAGAAAAAAACTACCAAACTCTCACACTCAGTCTTTTTGAAACACAATTCTGACAGTTATTGTTTGCAATTTTTTTGCCGGTCATACTTTCGTTACAACCTTCGTCTATAGGCTCACGGCGATGAGTATCACAGGTAAAGATGGCTAACCCTTCACCAGTGTGTATGCGAGCGACTGATTTCACCGATACAATGGGTTTTCTATAAATCATATCAATTTTAAAATTCTGTTAGACTTTAAGAATTCAAGAGTTTATTTAATCTATATTGCGTTCTCTACGTACAGTTAAAAATCACAAAGCCGGTTGTTCGGTAAAACGGTTTTGTTGTACTTCAACGTTTTGTCCATAACTTTGATTTCCCCGGGGTTTTCGGTCAATAGCCACTGCTACGGACTGGATAACTCGTTAATATTATTCACTAAAACCCTCCTCTCGAATAGAAAAGGGGGTTGCTGGGCTACCCAAGAACTGAGATGCAATTACACTTTAGTCGGTCCCTTTTGTCATTGCTCTGTCGTATTAAAATACGGCACTTCTGGACCAGTGATTAATTTTGAGTATTATGCGAAGCTCGTCTTCCCTTTTTTCCGGTCTTGGATTGTGTTGTCGGCATATGTCAATATAATATCGCTCAATGGTTGTCAGTCAACTGCTATTTTAATCACAAACTACGTCTGCCTTTCTCGATTAAGAGTGTCACCGAAACAGTTTTGTGACTTGAAGACAGTGGGGATTTTAGGAAACATATTTACCTGGAAACGTTGTGTGGCAAAATGTCGTAAGCAATCTCTGTCCAAAATTGTGTTTCAAGAAAACTGAGTGTGAAAGGTTGGTCGTTTTTCTGCTTTTTGTAAGTCATTCAGAAAAGTTAAATTCAGCTTATAGGAATGACCGAAAAAAACATGTTTTGGGTGGAATTCTAGCGACAATTAATATACAACAGTTTTGTTCTACTTT
Organism: Marthasterias glacialis; assembly: GCA_911728455.2. NCBI lineage: Eukaryota > Metazoa > Echinodermata > Asteroidea > Forcipulatida > Asteriidae > Marthasterias > Marthasterias glacialis. Next base: position 10,919,210 of record OU452225.1, on the reverse strand, counting down.
TTTTCAAAGGAGTCGTGTTACTGCTTGTGACCTTCTGCCGGGGCAAAATGGTTTTTTTTTTTTTTTAGTGCCTGGAAAAAGGGTCGTAATGCCTTACGACCTTCTTCCGTGCACACCAAGACGTGTTAGGCAAGAGAGGAACATACTGTTGAATATGGGAGTTTAAGGGTTCAAGTTCAAGTTCAAGGTTCCACTTCTTTTCACATATGGTTATTACATGGTATTATAATGAGACAGTAAATATAGATGAAAATCAGTGGGGGTCTCAAAAAAAGCAAGGGTGATTACAAACAAAGATTTTTACTGTTTAATATTGAAATTAAATTAAATGAAAGTAAAGTGACACACTATAGTTATAATAAGAATGTGGGGTCATCAAAAGTTGATGCATGAAAATGATCATGCTCTCAACCTCGTACACTTTTACGCCGCAAGTGCACACCATTGGTACACGCCTTCCGTTGAACCAAACCGTTTGATTGGTCAATTGACAGGTCTGCGCGACTTTCAGCCTTTGAGAGAAAGAACTAAAAATGCCCGGAATCGTGCGGTAGAATTATTTACTCTTCACAAGAGAATATCAGGTTTTATTATTTTGAAAAACATTACTTTTAAGTTTTTGCCTAACATTTTGTTTATTATATTATTATTAAATTTGAACGTTGCCGACGGATCATCAACGCCGCCGTTTGCAGCGCTCAGAACCCCCTCAGAGAATGGCTCACAATAATATTTCCCAGCAACTGGTCAATCATCACCTGACTAAACAAAGCAGAGGTCGCACTGAACTTTTCCTATTGACTTGAGACAAGGCCATCTTGACCGTGCAGGCCCCTTCTATCTTCCCAGTAGAATTCCTTGATCACAACAATGACGCCTCGGGGTGTCAACTTGCCACCTGATGCCAGCAACAACCATCAAAACAATCCCAATTCTACTGCTCAAGACAGCTCCCTCTTTCTGTCTCTCTTCACAACGACGTGTTGCACTTTTTTCCCCCGTATCCGTTGCAGCATTTCACCCTAAATTGAGCCGGCGTCCCCAGCCGCTAGGATGTCATCACGGCGGGTCTTAACCGTTAAAGGGGGGTGACGGCGCCTGTCCGGTAGCGACCTTTCCGCTGTTCATCTAACCCAGATAAGGCGCAAGCCTATAATTCTTATCTACATATGCGTACTGTAGTGTTTCCAGATCAACAACTTTCAGAAAACCCCTTTGAACTTATAAGATGACAGCTCGGTGTATACCACAAAATGGATTACACAAAGCTCTACGTGGCATGTTCCTGGTGGACGGCGGAAAACCTGGCCGCCCTGGGAATATCTGCAGCCCTTTTCTGATGAAGAAAGCTTAAAATTGACATTATACAATTTGATTGTAATAACTTATGTATGAACACACTCACCGTTTTGTTAACACATGGAAGGGGAAATGCGATTAACTTGATACGAGGGCTTGAACGATGTGACTGGAAGTATAGGGTTTAAACAAATCTGTCTCGCAAGGTGTCAAAACAACGCTCAATACTCGCCTCGCCAAACCATGACAAGTATTGACAAATTATACACCGTTTTGCCAAGAGGAAGTTAGGTAAAAAAATAAATAAAAAAATCAGGACTGACATATTATTTCTATTATACTAATGCCATGTTGTGTTGCACAGTTTGAAGCATAGTATATATTAAGCTACAATATTACACTTTAAAAAACTCCCGGGTCAAAATTGACTTGGATTCCGGGTCCCGTAGGGCCTGATCCATTTCTGGGTTAAACAATGTTTGACGTAGTTTCGGGTCAGTTTGACACAATTCCGGGTCATACTGACTTAGAAATGGGTCAGGCCCCTGAGACCCGGAATCCGGGTCAATTCTGACCCGGGAAATTTCAGAGTGTAGTGTTGCAAAGATAACTCCGATGACGTGGTATTTCTGCGCTTTGCTTTTTTTGTTTTTTGTTTTTTTTTGTTTGTTTTTTTAGGCCAAGCATTTGTAAAACGAATCAGACCCAAAATTACCAAAAACGAAGAAGAAAGACCATGACTTACAAGTCCAACAAAACACGACTCACACAACTCTTTACGGTGCCCGTTTTAGCAGATTTAGCCTACCGACGTGGTTACACCTTTTATCTCCAGCAACCTCTCTGTAGTACACCGGGGGTGGAGGTTGAGAGATTATTTTGTACGTCATTTAAAATGCTTGACTTTGCATGTGCAGTGGGTAGAGGTCCGTAATAAAAGCACAGTTTGTTCTACCGTGTGGAAACTCTAGAGGACGTCTTTGTTGTTGAATGCACAGGTTACTTTATTGTTTTTAACCAGTTAGGTTTGGTTGAATGAAGTAAGTAAATCCATCAATTTGCTGATTTGCTCTATACAATCTCAACATAAACTTCCCGGGATAGTAACTGTGTAACTCAATTTCCCCTCCTTTGGGCCACAGTGTGCAAGGTTTATGTTTTCTCAAGTAAGGACCCACAAATGGGATCCACATTACGTGGTTACTATCGACCTGAGTGTGCAACCCCTGCGTCAAAAGACTAACCATATAGCCGGTGTAGGGTATAGCTGTAGATACTAAGATTGAAACGCTGAGTATAAAGTCAGGTCTGGTTTAGGGTGTCGTCGGACTGCCCAACATGCAAAGCAGATGGACCGAGGAATGGTCTGTAAGCGATGACAACTACCGGGTTGACCTCTCCTGTGTTCATTACCCACAAACAAGTGTGTCAGGACACCATGCCATCTATAAAACGACCACTATTTAATTGATACATTTCCACGGCGATTTAACTCCGATGTAGAATAGTTCGGGTCGGTGATTTTAAAGGGCTTTTTTTTTTTTTGCTAGAAAACGGGGAGTTTGTGGGTGTGAGTTTTCATTGATGATTGTTTTTTACTTTTGTCTCGTGTGGTGTTAAAATGTGCACATGTGACTAGATGTTATCGCATTAGAATAATATCAAATTGAGTACAAGGGGAACATAACGCAGTACCATCCAAAATGCTGAGACCATGCAATAGACTTTATCGTGCTGCAACCATCTTGGTCATGTTCCCTGTATCCAATAACAGTAATATATGCTAACATTCAGTGTAAATAAAGGAACCAGACTATTTGCCCTTCCAGCCTCGGTTTGGTTACATTGGTTTGAATGAGAGAAAATCAAGATGGCCGCAGCATGATAAAGGTTTATTAAGCTCTCTATGTATTTGTAATGTACTTTTGTCCAAGCCAAGTCGGTCCCTCAGTGTCTCCCACACTATTGAATCCATGTCCATAGAGCACTCTTGAACATTATCTATGTTAACTCTTTAGGCGTTGTTCAGCCAAACGGGGGCACCGATTGCTAACTATTCACACCCACACTGTCTACCCTAGCAGGTACCCATTTAATCCCAGGTGGTGAGAAGCAATAGTTTCTTGCTGAATGGTGGAAGTGTTGTGGTGGCTCCGAATGGAGAAATAGTGTCGGTGCAGAAACACGCTATAAATTGATTATCTCCTTTAGCCTTCATATCGGCGCTCTTGTTGTTGTTGATCCAACTTTACTGTAAACCAAAGTTTAAAGTTCAGCGGTATGGATGCGTAATTGTTATAGCAGGCGCGGTCCCCAAAAGGCAAAAGATTGCTTCCTCGTACAAAGAAGAGGTTGACACCACAGCGAAACGCATTTTATTTTATTTTATTTTAACTCTTTGGACATCACGAGCAGAGAGGCCGTTCAGGGAAGGACAAAATATTTTGTTTAAAACCTGTGGCCTCCCAGACCCCGCTCATTTTAAACAATATACAAATCGATAATACAGAATAGACGGAAAACTAAATATTTATGTTGGTTAAAAGTAGCAGAAAATGGCAAGTAAAAAAATATGATAAAATAAACGGAATACAACGGTACTAAAAATTCCTTCAAAGCAAAAACAAAAGTTGAAACAATAACCAGGCAAACTTAAATAATAAAAACAATCCCACTAAAGGTAACACAAAATAGTCGTCTGTAGTGAGATTTTGGATAAGCGTAAAATGTGGTAGCCGAGTTTAGTTAAGCTCACAAAGCGAACAAGATGAAAGGGGTAGTTAAAGGGGCAGGTGGTAGTCGAGAGCAGGGGGACGAGACCTTCTTGGACCCACCCCCGCCCACCCTTAAAAAGCGAGGTTTAGATGTTGTAGAAGATCAAAGGTGGCCTTTTGATGTTAACATTTGCAAGAGAGTATGGGCTAATGGAAATTAAAAGGGTTGATGCGTGCACGGTGTCTACCAAAATGACAACATCATCCGATTTTAAATCAACCTTGCTCATAATTTGTCAACTTTAATCCACGTTTCCTTGTTGCCTTCGGGAATGACCCGAGCTGACCGACGGAATCCATTGTGCCCCCGAAAACGCCATCCTTTTCACTAACAGCCGCGATGACAACGTTTGGACGTTTGTCATCTTCAAATTACTTTAAGAAATTCATCTCGTAATAGAAATAACCCCACAATTCCCCCAAATCATCCAAGAAAAGCGTGCACGCTTCAATGTAAAGAAGTTAAATCTGTTCGTGTAGCTCGCTTTCTTTCTTGTAGCAAGGGGCCGACTTTTATTTATTACTTTCTTCGTGATTTGCTTCTTGATTGTCACGTTCAAAAGTGTGATGTTTGATTGCCACAAAAGGGTGACGTCAAAACGAGCCCAGGGTCCGCACTTTGTTTCGTCACGTGCAAACGTGTTTTAGACATCATACCCCGTGGCATCAACGTGTCCACGAGTTGGTCACATCATGTCTTATTCCCCGAAAACAAAGGTTTTGCACGTGCAATGCTTAGTATGATCACCAGACTATTAATGGTATTTGTTTATGCGGGTAGCCTCATTTTCAAACGCCAACACTTCTTGTTGATTTAATCTGAAGTGCTACATCCCCCCCCCCCCCCAATCATGAAGTTCTTTATTGCACATGGGGCCCAATTTCACAGAGCTACTTAAGCATAAAATACCGCCAAACGATTTTTTTGCTAAGCAAAGGAATTGAGCAGAAATCCAGTAACAGATGGTACATGTGCGATGGTATGTGGGCCGGTAACCTTAATCTGATAAGCATAATTTGTTTCTGCTTAGCTTTAAGAAATTGGGTCAAGGAATGAAACGGTGTTCTTAATTCCATCCGACTATTTTATTGGTCATTATTTTGAACTTATGCATGCAGTGATCCAGCTAAAAAATTACAGCCTGGCGTTAATTCATGTCAGCCGTGACCGAAGGTGAATAATTGTGTTGGCTTAGCTCGTTTCTGGGGTTTCAAATTAATTTTCTCACAAATTTCATGAAAGTTGAGAATAAACGAAGAACGAAAAAAGACATATAGTTATTTACGCCACGCCGATATGTACATAATGTCATTGGCTTGACGAGCAACAGCAATGACTCAGATACCAAACTTGCTGGAGTCGAAAAATAAGGAGAATCCCTCAGCTCTGGGGAATATACCTTGCCCATGAAATAATATGTCAATTGCACAACACATTGTGCTCACAACACTACTAGTTGGCAAAATGAGGGAACATCGCGCCTTTTTTTGTGGCGCTAATTGTGTCGTGACGCACACGCGTTTGTGCATCTGCCTGGGCCCAATTTCATGGCTCTGCTTACCGCAGAATTCTGCGCTTACGGCCCATAGAACGCGTGCTTTAAAGGGCGCCGTAAGCGCAGAATTCTGTGGTAAGCAGAGCCATGAAATTGGGCCCAGGTGCGCAACACTATGGCGTTTGCCCACCAATAATGATTACACGCATGCGTAATTAGCATATTTCATGGGAAAGGCTAATTTGACATAACAATATATTGGTCTGGGTTTTGTATCTTCTCTGCTGTTGTGTGTGTTGTTTTTGTGGTTTTTTTTCTTAGTTCAAAACAATTCAACTGTTATTTAATATTGGTGACGTCACTGACCGCGCTTGCAACCATTTTGGTGATCAAAAGCGCGTATTTCAGTCGCGTGTAACTGATACAAATATCCGGTGTGCGACGGAAGGTGCGGTATTGAGCCAGTCACAGCAAAGAAGTAGATTCTGCGTTATGGTAAATTATGTGCGTAATGTCAGACTGGCGCACGTGTGGATAAGTTTTGTGTCTTTAGTTTTATCGCATAAAATCTTCTTTAAAAAAAAAATATATCGTCATTATGAAAGTAAGCTTGCTAGGTAAATTTATTAAGTGATGTAATAGTTTTCGGATACGATTACAAAATTCCCGCTAGAATCTGTTAAATATTTACAATAAACATGAACCTTGTGTACTTTTCTTATGGAGAGGTGATCACCAAAATGGCAATGTTGAAAGCATGTGTGTGATCTGTGACGAAGGTCTACAGATGCAAGAGAATCAATTTGACACCCAGTGTTGGCTTAATAAATCAAATGAACACATTGGTAAGCCTTCTTCACCGGGCATTAGGTGATTTTCAATTAGGCCGGAGACACAACTCAATTAAATTCCTTTATTATTGTATTCGAAGCTCAAGTGGACTCTTTCAGTCAAAAAGATAATTTTGTATTCCGCTAGAAAGTGACGCCAGGCTTTTTTAAAAAAACACCTGCGGTCACACTGCTCTCTAAGCGTACATCAATTAAGTATTTTAATATCTAAGCAACAATTTGGGGGTTTGTTCGACTGGAAAACGCGACAACGTATTGTATCACATTTGTTACGGGTAGATTTCCAATTTCTATCAGACAGCGGTCAAGAAGAAAAGGTTCACGGCAGTCATTATTGCAGCTGCTTCGCGTGCACGAGTTTTAAGTGCGCGCAAAATAATGTTCACTTTTATAAGCCATGTTTCGATACCAATTTAAAACAGTAGTACAAGATTTGTAATAATCGACGAGGGTGGGGATGTATGACTGGTTTATTAAATTAGAAGTATTTTTGATTATAAAGTTCATGCCAGTACCAGTCCCTTACAGAAAAAATACATATATTTATATCTGAAATATTTATGAAGTTGACAAATGAAGCATTCGATCATAATGATTATGAACATGCAGCAAAAAACAAACAAACAAACAAACAAACGTCAAGACATAAATCGCATGTTTTCGGTGTTTAGGGGAAAGTACCAAGTATTATGTATAGCTCCTAGGGTCTTTGCACACTGTTCATCACCTGTGTCAATAATGCACACGAAATCACCGACAGCAATAATAATAATGTTAACAATAATAATAACTCATTCTTATGCAGCCCATTTCAATTCATGGTAAGGCTCAATGCGCTTTACACTGAAGATATACGGACCACGAAACACTCAAATAGTGTAACAACTATGAAAGGAAACGAATAATGTTTTACAGTACGTCGTGGAGCTTTCACATATACAGACAACTCAATACATAGGCCTTTCTATAAAACTACCGTATTTTCACAAGTGTAAATTATGGAAAAGCGATTTCAAACAAGTGACTTTTCAAATGCCTTTTAAAAATAAAATATAAAAGTAGGCCCTGAAGTCAGCGGAAGGCACTCTTTCCCCTTTAAGCAGATTATTTGTTTTGTAAAAGGTTATGAATTCCATAACCAGAATTAAAACGGAAGAGAAGACATTTCGGCAGTAATTTCACTCAATATTATTTACACATTAAGTTGAGGTTCTTGTGTGCCGTTTAATTTGCTATTTACACCAACCGTCAGTAATGTTTAATTCTCTTCTCTTCATTTCCTTCAAATTGTGTATAACAAGTTGACAGAGTATAATATAGCTACGCCGGCGACTGAATTATTAAGAAATGTAATGCTGTACAAACAATACATCAGGTTGGCGCTTGTTTTGTGGTGCCTTTTTACCTATAGCCATCGGCTGTTTAAGCACCGCGTGCCTTCTGGTTCGCCAAGCCAAGCACGTGCTCCCCAGACCGCTGGAACGGTTTGTTGTACCGGATATCCAACAGGCTCAAAATCGATCTATATTTATTTCAATATCACAGTACTTTCCCGTTTGTGCTTGTGAAAGGATACTTCGTAATGGGAGCTAATAGGTTAGAATTGAAAACTGGGAACAGTAAGTATTAAGCATGCGTACTTTAATAGTGCAAAACCGGTCATGTGAAAAAGACTATATTATAACTATGCATAATATAATTCATTAATACTGGCATGAAACTTGGCTGTGCTTTTTATTTCTGGCTCAATGATACCATGGTATAAGCACAACCTGTTGAATAATGACCTTGCTACGTTAGAACGTGTGGTATAGCATGAATGGGATTTGTTAGTGTGTACGTGATGCCATGCAGGAGACATCCCGTTCAAAAAGTGTTTGGCAAAACGAGGCCGTCAGGGAAATTTGGTCTTCCGTGTCCTGTTTTGTTCTCAAGTATAGTCCGTGCGGTGATCGTGATCTGATCGCACAGGTGGTGTCATGTGGGGGGTTCGAATCCCAGCCATGGCCTGACCAGTCACAGTGCTAGATTGCTCGGAGACTACAACCGCACTTGCTTCGTCATTTAGGATTTGGACGTTTATATGCAAGGTGTCCCGTGTGACATCCATGTAGAAAAAGAACACACATCGCAGTGCACCAGACTCCGTGAGAGAGCTGTTCAACCATATTGTCAATGGGTTGGCCATGACCTCAAACAAGGAAACAAAAAACCACATTCTTACCAAGAGTCAAGGTAACTTTTAATTTGTTTGAAGCAGAGGCAGTGGGCTTCACTATTAGCAATCGATGCACAGTCCGTGGAATGAAACGCGAACATTCACCCGTTAGGTCTGTGGCAAAAAAAAACACGGCATGAACAAAACTTTGACAACCGTGTCACCATTGTTGTTCGCATAGCTTACCGCTCTAAAAAAACGAAACGGGTTTGTTGTTGTTGTTTCTTTACTAAATTTTATTTATTATTGACATCTCCTTTTTACATTATTTTCTCCTCACCCACGCTGATCACGTGCAATTGTCTGGTATTGCCTTTTTGTGTTAAATCTGAACACCATGTTCTTAACACTTGTATAAAAAAAAATGCCATGCTGTTGTTGTATATCTTTATAGATTCTCATTGCGACCATGTCTTGGGTTACTGGGCCACCGGGATCTGTTCCAACATCTTTTGCGATAGTCAGCGATGATGACTACAACTCAAGTTCATCCTACAGCAATTACAGGCCAGAATGTGATTACGAATGGACTACACCGGCCGTCACTGCGATTTTGTGTTTTGTCTACATTGCAATTTGTCTGATAGGTGAGTACAAATATTGCTGTATTGACCTCCTTGCACGCACTTCACACGGGTAAACAGCGCGCCGCCAACAATTCGCACAACCACAGACATGGACTTTCAAAATGGCGCAACCAAGATAGTTGTAACGATGACGTCGGGGAATAGACCGATTGCGCGACCAGCGTCACGTGGCCTGTAGTGGGTATTAAATGTAAACAAACACGACGTCCTCCATAGGAAAGTTCGGTATGGTACATGATTGTTGTTGCATTTGTTTATTCGATCGAGGCTTTTCTTTCCCGAAACCTGTGAAAAATATTTCAGAGTTTGTACCAGATACTTTCGAGTGGCTGAATAAAGCCATTCAGGACAGTTCCAGAAGTCTCGGAAATTCTACAAGGAACGTGTAGTTGCACGACAGAACATTTGGGCCAGACGACAGCGACCACAGACTTTTCAACGCAAGAATTTCACAGTTTTGAAGCTGAAATCATCCAAAGAAAAGGCTTTCCAAAACTGTAAGATTCCTCTGAGTATTTGAAATTTCGCAATGCTAGGTATAAATGCTCACTTTCCAAAAAATCTTTCTCCACCCTCTTTTTTAACAGTGTTTTACATTACAAACAAATTAACACGCGGGTTACTACATCGTCGTCCGACGCCAGTTGTGCTTAACTCCAAACAAACCTATTTTGTTGTAGAATACTTGTAGTTTATAAAACAGTAATATGATTGAAATCAATGTCACAACGCACAACTGTAATAAAATGGCTAAGAAACTGTGTTATTATTACCAAAAGCCGACTGCTGGTGTGACTCTGTCGGTCACAGCATGTGGTTGCACGTAGTTTACCATTAGCTCACATGACGTAGTACCCACTACAGGTCACGTGATGAAATGTAATCATTGGTCGCGCCATCGGTCTATTGGGTCAATAGTTGTTGGTTGTTGGTTGTTGTGTTGTTGCTGCTGTTTACTTGATGGTGTTGTTGTAGTTGTCGTCATTGTTGTGTTGTTGTCGTCGTTGTTCGTTGTTTTATGGTGCTGCTATTGTTGTTATTAATCAGCGTATTTTCATTCAATTCTCCACACAGGTTTCATCGGTAACTTTCTGGTAGTATTCACCATTTTCTACAAGAAGGGTCAACAGAGCGTGACATCGATGCTTCTTTGTAGCTTAGCTGTATCAGATATTATCGTAGTCAGTATCTACCTGCCAATGAAACTCGTCGACCTCCTGACGGACAAATGGGTTCTGGGAGAGGTGGCGTGTAAAGTCATCGGGTATTTGAACCTAGTCTCACCGTCCTGTTCGGCCTGCATGCTGATGGTGATCGGTCTAGAGCGGTAAGTATAACTATACGGTATCTCTCCCCCCCCCCCTTTGAGATCCCTCGTTGGTCACCCTTTGAGTTCCCTCTTTGGTCACCCTTTGACCTCCCTCGTTGGTCACCCTTTGAGCTCCCTCTTTGGTCACCCTTTGAGCTCCCTCGTTGGTCACCCTTTGAGCTCCCTCTTTGGTCACCCTTTGAGCTCCATCTTTGGTCACCCTTTGACCTCCCTCGTTGGTCACCCTTTGACCTCCCTCGTTGGTCACCCTTTGAGCTCCCCCTTTGGTCACCCTTTGACCTCCCTCGTTGGTCACCCTTTGAGCTCCCTCGTTGGTCACCCTTTGAGTTCCCTCTTTGGTCACCCTTTGAGCTCCATCTTTGGTCACCCTTTGAGCTCCCTCTTTGGTCACCCTTTGACTCCCTCGTTGGTCACCCTTTGAGCTCCACCTTTGGTCACCCTTTGAGCTCCCTCTTTGGTCAACCTTTGAGCTCCCTCGTTGGTCACCCTTTGAGCTCCCTCTTTGGTCACCCTTTGACTCCCTCGTTGGTCACCCTTTGAGCTCCCTCGTTGGTCACCCTTTGAGCTCCATCTTTGGTCACCCTTTGAGCTCCCTCGTTGCTTACCCTTTGAGCTCCCTCTTTGGTCACCATTTGACTTCCCTCTGTGGTCACCCTTTGACCTCCCTCTTTGGTCACCCTTTGACCTCCCTCGTTGGTAACCCTTTGAGCTTCCTCGTTGGTCACTCTTTGAGCTTCCTCTTTGACTTATGGCACCGTTTGTTCCCCCCCCCCCCCCCCTTGCAGGTTCATCGTGATTTTGTACCCATTGAGGGCGCGGTCATTCATCACTCGGACCAGGGCAAAGATCATTGTCGTAACCACATGGGTGATCAGCCTCATCTTGGGCATTCCTGGTCTTGTATTGCAGGTAAATACAAAGCGTGAGACAATATTAATGGATGAGTAACGGGAGTTGCTTTGTAGAAAAAAAATTGACGTTCTCCATTATCACCTCTTTAAGCGATGTTCACCGTCCCCCGCTGAGAGTAGGCTGATGTGGCAAGTTTTCACTCACAGCTATTACGCTTCCGAAAATTTGATCTCACCTTTTTATCGTAAATTGCGAGTCAAATTGCGAGTCAAATTGCGACTCAAGACGTGAATGAGACGTTACAAAATGGTCTACCGTCCTCTCCTGGGGGGCAGCAGCCATTCTAGGATAAAGTGTCACCTCAGATTGAGTGTCCCAAAGGTGTGCAATTAGTGCCTCACCGAGACTCATCTAAAGGAGACACGATATCCTGGCTGAAAGTACGTTCTGATCCCCATGGCATTAATCCCTTCATCGTCACCACAGTGCATAACATGTAGCATACAAAAGCAACAAGTCAGCATCCAATGTATTACGTCTTACGCGTACAGCCAGTCAAATCAAGCTACAGACCCAAATTAAAATTCTTGGCATGATATCTTCGTGGTTATTAAGTTTGGCATAGTCTTTTCCTACCTGCATGGTATCAAAACAGTTTGGTTTGGCCTGCAACATAGCCAAACACTCGCTTTAATCGATCTGTTTATTTCAGTCTACGTGGTCGCACAAAATCCATATCCGGCCCGTGAAATAAAGGCCGAAGTAACCTGAGAACATTCAACAAAAACTACCATAAAACATCAAACAAAGGCGTCCCTGAGGACTTTGAAAAATATTAACAAAACTGTCTTTGAGGACGCTAAGCGATTCCGGGATTTAGTGACTGGACGAAAAAAAAAGAAGAGTGCATGAAATCGAAGCCCTCAACTCAGAGATTGCATCAGTCATGAATAATAAACTCACGCCATCCCAATTGTTTAACAAGTACCTTGCCCGTTATTAAATCCACTCGCAACCCGCGGGTTCGGAAACCAAATATTTGTCGCGGAGAGACGAATTGCTAGACCGAATTCCTCCAACAGAATGGAATTTGGACACGCCGGGAAAATATGATACACGTTTATGGTGGAAAGTTTCTCAATGTGTTTGCCCCGTTCTTTTGCAATATTGTTAGTTGTCTTCTAAGTTCTAGAAATGAACAACGATATTGATTTTTTTTCTTTACATGGAAATCTGATGCATTCCTTTGTTTTTTTTCCCCCACCATCAAAGCTTAGGATTTTTAAAAGAGATATCGAGCTTTATTCTGGCCACAGAAATGGGGCACTGCAAACGTCTGGCATTTTCGAAACAGTTATTTTCAGCGGTTCTTCCATAGTTTCTGGTACTTTTACTATTAATGTTTAGTCCCTTCAATTATTATCAGCACTTTTCACTACTTTTTAAAATTAATAAATTTGTTATTTCATTATGTTTTTATTTTTTTCTTGTTGTTTGTTTTACTCGACGTTGCTGCTGCTGATGTCATCCTCATATTTTTTTTTATTTTTTTTTTTTTATTATTTTTTTTTTTTGCTTCTTCCTGCCTGCGGTTGCGTATCTTGTATGTGTTGCTTGAGATGCGTTGTTTTCGTCAACGTTATTTTATGGGTGTTTTTTCTCTTTTTTCTTCTTCTTGTTTTAATTGCCAACAAGAACGAATCACGGTTGTTTGACACGCCTCTTGCGTTGCATTCATTTCATGAAGTTACCAAAAATAAGCCAGTATACTACTGGGGGGTTACCTTTTCAGACAGCATTGCAAATTGCAAACTTTCCTTCCAAAGTTGCGGGTCTCTGTTTAGTTATTTCGTGCTGACTCTGTGATTGTGGTTTCAGATTCAGACGTTGATTTGTAATGTAATTATTCGTTTACAGATACACGACAACATAGGCGATCCCGGGTTGTCGGACCACTTCATATGCAGAAAGGACTATTCCGATCCAGCACTCAAAAAAGGGTTCAACCTCTACGCGCTTACAATTCTTTACATCATCCCCCTGACCATCATGGGCGTTGCATACATCACCGTGAGCTTACGACTCAACGCGAGCGCCAAGACTTCCAGGGGACTCCAGAGTATGAAGACACCCCGGTCCTCCACTTCGCAACAGTACATTTACAACAAGCCGGCGGCCGACTCCAGCGCGAACCGGTCCAACGGCTTCAGGGCGATGACACCCAACGCGGTGCAAACCTCGGTGGACGACGATCCGTTCTCGGCCGCTTCCGAGTCGAGATACGACGGGGGAAGGGAGAGCGTGTCCGGGGCAAGTCAACCGGCTCGTCAAAGGAGGCGGCAACGAAGACCAGTGACTTTAAAAGATCGACAGCAGGTAATAATAGCGCTTTATCTACGGGCGCCTCAAAAACGCTTATTATGTTCAAAACCATAATTATAAGGTTTTCTTTGAATATGAAACTCGTTGGTAGGGTTTACAAGGGGATGCAGCGCAATCTGATGCCAACGTACCAGAAACATCGGGGCGAACCCCGTCTCTGAACGACACTTGTGATTTTTTTTACGTGCATTACGCAACACACGGGATCTGCGGTTTCACGCCCCATCCAAAGGACGATGCAATTATGGTTAAGTGTCTTGCTTAAGGACACACGTGTCAAAACCGGGACTCGAACCCACACTCTGCTGATCAGAAACACCAGAGCTTGAGTCCAGTGCCCTAGACCACTCGGCCACAACATATCAAGGTGTGCACTTTCCGTCATAAATATTCTTGTTTGTTTGTGTTTTTTTTGCATATTTATGGCTGCAATCATCTCCTTACCAGTTGGGAGACGTACTTCATTTGGGTTGGTAGTTCAGTTTGGGTTGTTTAAAATACCCAAGTGATTGACGGATATAGAACACGGGTATTTACCCCTGAGCCAACCGCTGAACAATGTTTTATGACGTAACAAATACGGTACAGTTCAGCCTCGATCCCAAACCTCAAATATCGAGAGTTCTGGATTCCGAATCTACATGATTTTTATGTTTTATTTTTGTTTCTCCACATGCACAGGTGATCTTAATGTTGATTCTCGTGGTAGCTCTCTACGCCATTACATGGGGACCTCTACTCGTCATGGCCGTTCTCTTTGCGTTCGATGTGTTCTACGATTTCTGTATAAACACCCTGGTACAGATGTCCTCGGCCGCCCACATCTGGGCATTCTTGAACAGTACCGTCAATCCTGTAGTTTACAGTTTCATGTCAAGGAACTTTCGGGAGACGGTGCGGGAGGCATTACGGTCCTGCTGCCGTTGTTTCGGGAAAGGTGACGGCCAGACACGCAGGGGACGGGAGTCCATGTACTACAATTCACGGTGTAGTACGACAGTGGTTACGCAGGCCAGTTCGGTAAAACGGAACCGGTCGACAAGTGACGGTAATTGTTCACCATGTAAAGGACAGAACATTGAGATGAGCCAGTACACCAGACTACCCAACACTGAGCCAATGGCATGAGGAGTCTGTCGTCAAGACTGGAACACCTTGTGGACTACTACTTAATTGATAGCCTATACATATTTATAAGACGTGACGGAAGAAGATGTACTGATCTTGTGGGAATAATTTATTACTTACTGCATTTGAAATGACCATCTACTTGCAAGTCTGGTACCAAAACGTCTGACATGAACTTCTGGTCGTTCGTCTGGTACCAAAACGTCTTAAATAAACTTCTGATGGCTCGTCTGGTAAC
Organism: Marthasterias glacialis; assembly: GCA_911728455.2. Classification (NCBI taxonomy): domain Eukaryota; kingdom Metazoa; phylum Echinodermata; class Asteroidea; order Forcipulatida; family Asteriidae; genus Marthasterias; species Marthasterias glacialis. The sequence continues at coordinate 10,904,055 of OU452225.1, read as the reverse complement.
AAAACGGCTGAAATGACCGTCTGGTTGTTCGTCTGTTACCTGGACGTATGGTGACACAAATGAAACTCTAGTTGTGGCCGTAACACCCAAGACGGCACAGAATGACTTCAGAAACTTCATGTTTGAGCCAAAATCTAGTTCATTGTGAACTCTTCGCGTCATAACAAGATGGACAGTGGCTCAGTGCAACAATGTGCAACAACCTTGCTCATAAAGGTCTAGCTAGAACCCCAAACACACGTGCGTTCTGCTTGCTGAATAATGTAGGTATGACGTCTTTGCTGCAATACAGGAAGAAGCCAATGTCGTCCCCTGTTCTTACTTATGCCACAAGCTGCTCTGCGGACCGCCGGTGATTGTCTTAGATGCAATGTACAGCATTAGCTTCATATAACTACAGCCAAAACATTATTATCGTAGGCTTCACTAACAGTCTGTAACAATTTTATTCAATGTCTGATTGTCTAATTTCAACAACACCGCAAAGCCCCACAAAGCTCTCGGTTTTATGTGGATCCATAATGGGTAAAAGAGCGTGTCAAATTGTATTGAAAAGTTCCATACCACAATAAGCCACAGTGCGTACAGAATACTCCGCGAGGCCATGCATGTTACCGGACAAACTCGTTTGGAGGTTAAAGTAAAACTTATTTGGAGTGCCTCCTGATTTGTTTCTGGATTTATTTCTTTTGTAGAACTTAGAAGTACTGTGTATCAATTGCGAAGTTCATAAATTATTGATTAGTGTTATCCGTGACTAGGAACAGGCGAGTGAAGTGTGCACTCGCTAATCTTGGAGCTGAGTTGGAACTGGTACAGAACTTGTTTCGATGAACGGATCAAGGTCACTTTAGACTGAAAATTGCTGGTGGAGAGGATGGTATAGTCTCATGAAGGAGGTGGTGGGTTCGAATTCTGATGCGGGTGATCAAGTGGTGATTGTGCGTAACCTGAATTCAGGAGGTCGTGGGTTCGACTTGTTATTGTTAGTCCTTTCTAGTTTGTGTCTGTCGGGGCATACCTACCACAAGCCTTGGCTTTCTGGGCTTTGCCCCCATTTTGAATTATCTACTTTGCTGGTATGGAAATAAATGTTACTCCCGATGGGTTACCAAACGGTGTGCGTGCGTACCTTTATCGGGTGTCGTGGGTTCAAATTCCAATGGGTTAGAAAACGGTATTTGTGCGTGCCTTCATGTACAAGAGGTTGTAGGTTCGAATCCCGGTGGGTCACAAAACGGTATGTTTGCGTATTTTGAACAGCACATATTACATTAAAGACGCCCGCTCGTCACCATTACCCGACGACTGTTTCTGTGGCACAAACCGATCATGTACCCGCACCTAATTTACATACAACTCGTGCGCCGGTCAAAGGTGATCTTTCGTGGCAGGAATTTGTTTGTGTGTGTGTGACGCGTTGACGAGAGAGCGTCTTTAAGTCTTGCGTTCTTAAAACGCTGTTTTTTGTTGTTTTCTTCCGTACCTTTCGGCCATTTGGCTCTTTTAGACAAACAGTTGATTCGATACATGTCATCCAGTATGACAATGAGTTTAAAAGTTACTTCCGTTGAAAAGCTAGTTTAATTTTTAAAGGGGAGGTAAATAGTGTTCGAAATCTGAGTTAAAGGTCCTCTAACAGTTTAAACTATAAAATATGCACTTACTAATCAATAAATGCAAGTTTGTTCAAAATTTATGGGAGGTTTATTTCCTTCCAAAATAAAGATTAACAATACTAAACTTAGGGATAAAACACACGCCTCTGAAAGGAGATAAATTCGTGACTTACGGTAGATATAGGAACATGCCGTCGGTCGGTGCGCGACGATCGATGCATGTGGGTGTGATTCATCATGCAAACTTGTGTAATGGACAAATCTCTCGATCTTTGGCTTTTGTTATGGCCTTTGCTGGTTGCGACACTACTAAAGATGGGTTTCAGTCTGCACAGATTCCCATCAGATCCAAAATACTGACGAACTTGGACGGCTGCAGTGAAACATATCAGAGCTTAATGGTCAGGAATGTGCATTGTCACCGCGTGTGCATTGTCATTCGGTGCCTAGGTCTACGTCACGAAAGTGCGCCGCGAGGCGATATCGAAATGGATAATACAAGTTGTTGTATATAAATTAAAAAAGGTAGTAACTCATAACTAACTCATAAAAATAGGAAGTATTATGTTTCTTGTCAAGCTTGACTCGTCATATGGGTCATTTATTCACCTGAAACCACTTCAGTGTTAAGCATTCAGCATTGGGTCGGACTATTGATGGTTTTGGTAGAGCCATAATTAGAGCCAATGGTCTAATTGGCACGAAGAACAAAACCAAAAACCTTCGCAGTTTGGATTTGTTATCAAGTGGAGGATTTAAATGTGGACGGTCACTTGCTTGGAAACAATTCGAACCACATTATTATCCCTTTTGGAAAATTTCTTACAAAAAGACAGTAATAATGGGCTTTTTCGTGCATAGTTTTAGTTAAGTTTAAGTTCAGTTTTAGTTTCAGTTTTCTTTCATGTACTACAAAAAAATGCCGGTCAGAATTGACTTTTTGCTGGCCACACTGGCCAGGAATCCGGTTTAGGAACGTGTTCCAGACTTCTGTTTTGCCTCTACCCAAGTGACGGGATTATAAAAACATAAGCTTCCAGATACTCAAATTTCGTTTGAAAACAGACCAAAACAATAACCCAATAGATTTGTTTAAAAATCAATCTCGACGATTCGTCCAAAAAATGTGTCAATCCAATGAATAATAGGCATTGACGTTTCAATCAAAACGAAACTAAGAGAATTAACTCCGTGTTTATACCGAAATTGAAATATTGTTCTAAAATCAACTTGTTCTTTGTGTCATTTAAAAGGGAATTTTTTTAACGGTGTAATCCTATCAACGATTGGGATTGCCATGTGACAAATACACGATCAAAGTAATTTGTTGGTCTCACATTTTGCCTTAAGATTTGTATTTTTAATTGTATTTACAACAAGATGTAACTTGATGAACTTTGTTTCTTGCTTTCTGTGTAGTGTTGTACCAGCATTATTATACAAAAGAAAACATAAATTATGTACAAAAGATCTTTAACTCCACCTTTAGTCTTTTTCTTTATGAACATAATTACACATAATAATGGGTGGTCAACTTGGCCGTAGTTGTATCTTTCCTCGGTTCCACGACCCCGGTTCAAATCCTGCCGGGGCACTATGTGGATTGGGTTTTCAGTCCCTACCTGATTGCGTGGGTTTTCCCCTGGAATATTTCTCTGGTGTTTTCACCCCACGTCTAAAACTGAAACGTTGTTCCTTGTCTTCTCTCCATGGAGTTCTTGGCTAGTATAGTGACTAAGTTCAATTTTCTGAGAATCCTTGGCTTTTCACAACCAGAATTAACAAATGTAATATAGAGTATAGCTTGAAACTTTCCGATGTGCATCTTTGGCAAGGTTGTATTGTGCTTCTTCTGTGTTTCAAAAATGATTTTACACCTCTTTCTAACTTTTTTCTACTTTATCGTTTTTTTTTTGTTTTTTTTTGTCTTTCTTTCTAACTTTCCTTCCTATTTCAAAATTAGCTTTACTTTTTTTGTTAGGCCTAATCATTTTTCTAAAATCAACGAGCTAAAATAAACAAATTAAATTTACAAAAATAACAATGATAATGATATTGCAGCATTTAAAAAAGAGTTACTTAGTAGAAACGTGTTGGTTATTCCAGCTTCAATTTTGCCTATTGATTGTAATAAGGTCTCGTTATATTTTCTTAGCATTGTTAAGCATTAAGCCTAAGAGCACGGTGCAGCCATGTGTTTTTCTCCCATTCAATACAGTGTCACCAAAACGAGGCTCAGAAGGGCAAAATAGTCGGATCCCTTTTGGTTTACTAGTACTTATAAGTGTTATTGTACACATTGTAGGGGAGACGACACATTTGGTGCTGGCAAAAGACTTTTGGGGGGGGGGGCTGCACGAATTATTATTAGTTACAGTTTGTGATTTTCTCGTTCCACTCCAAAGTCTTTCATCTTATTTACAAGGCACGTCGCATAATTCGATTATGAAAAAGTGTGTGTGGGGGGGTTTGTAAACAAGCGCTTGCGGGGTCCTGAGAACAATAGAACAATGGACCCCACAAGGTAAATTCAATAGGAACAATTGGACCCCACAAGGGGATTCTTTAGAAAAGGGATAATAGAACTAACAAAAGGATACCCCATAAGTCTACGTTTGAGGGTGTGTGTGTGCGTGCGTGTGTGTGTGTTTTGCGGGAGCGAGAGGATCAAGATGACGCGTGCAACTTAAAGTATTTCCAGCTTTAGATTTGAAGGATTCAGACACTAAGGAAATGAAGTCATCTCTGCTACGCCCATAGAGATATTATATAAGAACTAGAGGGAGCACGGCTACGACTTTGGCTAAGGTTGTCGCTAAGGATGTCCTATACTTCACTCCATGATGATCCAGCCGTAGCCGTAGCCGTAGCCGTAGCCGCTAAGACGGGCACGGCCTTAAAGGCCGCATGAAGAGGTTTTTGTCGCAGAACATTTTTTTGGCTTAATATATGGTTTGAAATTAACAAAACATAGCATTGACTACTTTGATGTGTCTGTTATGTGTTAATACACTTTAATTGAGCCCCGAAAATGTGGGTCATTTATTGCGCAATGATCCATGACGTAGGCTGTGGTAAAATATTTCGAAGACTACTCTGGTGCCGAGTGGTCAACAATGCATTGTATGTTATTGTCACACCATGGCCCTGGTCAGCTGTTCCACTGCCTACGTCACAGATTTTATGTTAATGAGGAACGGTGGGCGGAGCACGGCAACCCCCTAATTTTAGAAATAGTTGTTTCTACGATTAATACGCATGTAAAAAATGTGAAAAAAAGTAAAGATATACTACAATAGGCATACTTTATTTTTTTTAAATAAACAAAAAAATTCATGGAACCTTTAAGACTGGAAGGGTAAACTAGTCTGGTCCCTGATTTGTAATGAGTGTTCATGAGTAAAGGAACACACAGGGGACATGACAAAGGCAAACGGGTCGATAGGTCAGTTATATCATTATGCTTTTCTACGCACTGTTTAAACTTCTGCGTAAGTCACAACATATCATGGCATTATTGTTGAGCTATTTGGCAACAAATTAAAATTTGAAATTAAGTATGTAATTGGTGCAGTTCTATTCAATTTCATAATGTATTTGCACTGCACACTGCACATTACATAAATATTGTTTTCCAAATTAGTATAAAATCTAAGTTTTATATCAACAATTGTTTAACTTCGCATTCATAAGCATTGAAGCACCTGATTATGCCGCACATTTTAGTGGCCACAGATCAACACGTTCAATAAAACTATGGGTACATTCACTGAAAGATTTTCAAAGACTAGTCCATATTAAAATAAACATTGTTAGAACGGACAAACTGCTTAAAACTACCAATACTTTGGTAAGCAGTGCAGGTAACCAGCTAGAATGGCACATAATGATGTATGTTTGTGACTGGTTCCCGCTTTATTAACACGAACAAAATACTCAACCACATGTTATGTATTTAAATGAACAAAACTAGCGCAGAACCATTTCACAGGCAGTGTACATTTCGTGGCAGTACTGGTTCCTGCTTATTTAATTTGCTTAACATCAATCTTGTGTGCTTAGCATAATAGTGAATGTGATCACCGAATTCTAAGAATTCTAACTGAAGTCACAATGTCGTATTTCAAATATTGATAGTTTTTCATGACGTCTCTGTAAATAGTAACACACAAAAATAGCACGGAAAAAATACGAAAGGTAAACCTATTTATGAATGTAGAAATAAAGTAAATATAAAGAAGAGAAATTACACATTAAAGAAAACCTTATTTTAAGGTAACGTAAACTCCGTGTTATACAGTAAATGGAAATACGTGTAATTATTTTTTTGATCTAAACAGTTGTAAATTTTATCGAAGATTGCTTTATCGAGTGCAATAGATATTTTTCTCGTCATTAAAAATACTACTAATTAGACTATTTAATAAATACATGCACAGTAGAAAAGTGTACTATACGTAGTAGAAATATTTTTGAATTTTAACATTTCATGATGTAGCTATGGCGCGGGGTGGGGTTGGTTAACATGATTTTGCCCAGGATGCACTGATTGCAGCAAGTGGGGGAAAACTAAGGAAATTGTCCCGGTATCCTTATTGTTAAACCAATTGTATAGCAATAGTACATTTGGCATGACGGTTGCGGGTGGTAAGATTACTGTCTATGAATCAAGCTAAGGTACATCATTTTCCTTCCAAGCGAATGAATCAGCAGCATTGGCAAAATTACTCTTACCGATGGTAGTCTTACTGTCTTTGAATCGGCATACAAGGTACCGGTACAACACTTGCCTTGTTTGCATATTTAATGCTGTACATAGACGAGCAGTGTTATACACACTGACTCAAGATCAGGTGCAGTATTGGTAAGGTGTGCAAAACCAGGATGTTTTGCCCGTGTCATTGAATCAAGGGAGGGTACAACATTGGTGTTAACGGCTGACTGCCGCTTTGGTTTTCCTATACATGTACTGTCTTTGAATCATAGAGTTATATATAAGAGCTAGAGGGAGCACTCGCAATGCCACGCACGGAACTCCACTGACTCACCATGGGCGAAAATCCCTATGGGTCACTTGCATACAAATGTCCACTTAGAAAATGGCTGTTGTGTGAACGGATGAGTAACCAGTGTAAATGAATGGTCCGCGCCATTTTCTCAATGGTCAAAAAAATGCTCCTTGTCGGGCCGTGTCGCATGGTTTGTATGCCCTCTAGTTCTTATATATAACTCTATGCTTTGAATCAAGACAGGGTGCACTATTGGTAGTCCTTGCTGCTGGTACCGTATCCCATGCTAAGCCCCATGGTTTTTTCTCTCCAACATGGAGTACACTTGCATTCACTAAACTAATTAGCTGCAAACCTTGCGGTTGTGTAACCCACGCTCTAAAACCCACCCGGTTTGGGAGAAGAGAACAGGGGTGTGGCAAACCTGAGGACACGGCGGTGTGTTATTCTTAGTACCAGTGCTAATATAGCCAAGGGAACATTGTCATCATGTTACAGTTAGTATGAATAACATGTTATTGTGCTAAAGCAATTTTTTCTTGTTCATTAAAATCATTATGCACAACTATAGAAGAATACATTGCGAATCGTGTCTCTAATTTGTAGTCACTTCTTTCTCCAAAATAATGCACTATACGTGTTTGTCTTCATAGGTGTACGAGCCAGGGGCAGGGTGGCGGTTGCCCCCAAAATCGGGCAAAACAGTGGGAAGAATTCAGGCAAAGCAAGAAGAAGAAAGGGGGAAAGGGAGACTTGTTATTAGAAATTGGTGCTTGTGTTTTTATCTGATTAATTCGGGCAAATCAACCCCTCTGCCCCCTTTCAGCAAAGAGTCCCCACACGCCTATGTTTGTCGTCGAAATGGTTTTGTTATTACACGTATTTTTTTTACTACATCAGAAACAATACCGTAACAAATTAGGAAAACAAACTAGCGAGACGTTGGAGTAAACATGCAAAGTTATGTCTACAAAATTAAAAGCTGAACATTTAGGCTAATCATTTCTTTAAATTGTATAGCAGTGAAAACGCTAGAATCACAATGCAAAACGCTGAACTTTTAGAAACTTCAGATTATTCATGTTGGTTTATGATTATTTTCCCCCTCTTTGCTATTTTCAAACACAATGCAGCCTCAGCGACTTTGAGAATTCTTACTCGTAATGCATTTTGCAGAAGCGCCAATAACCGAGAGTAAATGTCCCGCTTTAAAAGATCTCAGCTAACTCTGAAGGAGCAGTGCAACGGTCTAAAATATATAAACCGTGTCCAGGTAGATTTTGCCTACTGCTTTTCCTCCCAGCTCAGACGATCTTTATGACCATGTCTCCGATTAGCCGACATGAAATTAGGTTTAGATGCCCATAATTGTCATCTGTATTACCAACATTATGATTTTGATTGCTCCTTCCGTAGATAATCCATAGATAATCAATCATTGTTCGAAGAATATTATTATTATTATGTTCTCATTATTATTATTATCATCATTTTTTTTTTAAGAATGTTGACAACCAAACAGGGGGCGCTTAATGACAAATTTATGAGTTTTTAGAAAACGCAATTTTAAAGACAATCAAAAATATACACAGACTGCAGTCTTTCACAGACTGAAATAGGTCAACCTTATTCAACTTTTAAAAAAAATGTGTTTTCAAAAACATGACAATTGACAGTTCCTTAAAACTGTGAGCTGATTTATCCTTTCATTGCAGAAAGCATGTAATGGTATTGAGCAAAAAATGTTTATACTAAGCTATTTTTAATGAGCTATGATGCACCGAAGTTGAAAAGGAAATACGTAAGAGCCGCTGGCCGGGAAAACAAAACAAAAACAAAACGGGAATAAACTCAACCACACGTAGGGGATTTGTAAAACGAACCTTGGAGACATGAGTTTTCGAATAAACATGAAGAACATGCAGACTCTTCAACACAAAGCAAGCGAGGGGGGCAGAGGGAATTGGAAAACAAGATGAAATAAATCGGAAGAACGAGGAGTTTACCTCACGAGGGGTAAGGACCACCAACAATTAGAAGAAACACCGAACCTAAGATAAACATGTTTATAGGAAACACTTCTGGGAGATAGGATGGGACTACCAACAAAAAAACGAATTGTCGCTCTTTATGGTTGTAAAGGGCCCTCAAAGTAAATATTTCTTAGGAACATATTTTGTGCTACTTCCTGACCCCCTGAAGTGTATGAAAACTAAAGGACATCTCTTTTTGGTTAATTTCTTTTAAAAGTGCATTTCGTTAAACTTTTAAAAATTTTCGTGCTGTTTCGGGACAACCGAGGGCGCTGTTGCCGTGACGTCATTTCAGGGAGACACTGTGGTTCCCTGTTGAAATTCATGAAATTGTGAGCTCACAATGTATTTATTGAGAGCATCGGTGAGAAAAGTTTGCTCATTGGCTTACTGTCATGAACTGACACAACAACGAGTCACTAAAGAAAAGAAGGTTTATGACCGCAAAATATCCTAAACTGTGCCAACTTTGTTTGCATATCGCAACATTGAGGTTTTTGCCTGATATGTATGACAGCACAATTTTGCTCATGAATATGGGAATTCGCATCTTAAAACCAAACAGGCATGCACCAAAATACCTATACCAAAATGGCAAAATGGAAATCGAAAATAAGGTTAATTGGGACACTTAGGTGCATTTCAAGTGATTGCATTAACAACAATTATTGGGCCCTTTTAAATTTGAAGCTATGTTTGTCAATTTTACAGATATTTGAGCTATGATGTACCGATTGAAGTAGAACAGGAAATAAGTAAGCCGGTGGCCTGCAAAAAAAAAAAAGAGAGAGAAAAAACAGGAATAAACTTAATTACATAGGGGATTTGTAAAACGAAACTTGGAGACATAGGTTTTTGAATAAACATGAAGAACATGTAGATTCTTAAACACGAAGCAAACTCGCTAGGGGGCAGAGGGAATTGGAAAAAAAGATAAACGAGTGCGGAAGACCGAAGAGTTTACATCACGAGCGGTAAGGATCAACAATTAGAAGAAACGCCGAACTTAAGTTAAACATTTATAGGAAGCACTTCTGGGAGATAGGATGCAAACAAAAGATAGAGCTTCGGGTGGGAGAGGGGAGGAATCTTCTTGGACAAAACAAGGAATATGCTTAAAGAGAGAAAAAAAAAGAACCACAAAAGTTAAATAAATGTTTTCATTCCCGAGCAAGATACAAAAGTCAAAACGTGAAATCACTCCAAAATTGTCCGGGTCAGAATTAACCGGGGTTCCGGGTCAGAATTGACCCCGGGTTCCGGGTCCCGAGGGCCCGACCCCTGGTTCAGTATGACCAAGAATATGTGACAACGTTTCCCATGCATTTAAACATCAAAAGTAGAATCAAGAACAAGCAAAACGCAAGCTAAAACAAAACAGCAAAAAGGGTGCACCCCTTCAGAAATGTTCAATGTAGGGCAACACACCAATGTTTTGTGGGCCTAAATGTATAGGATGAAAAAACGGAAATCACTCGGATACGAGCAGGTGTAGTTTTCTGCCTTGTGTCAGGGAAAGAGCAAACCGACCCTGCCGCTATAAGACATTAACCCTAATTGACGTGGAGGCAACCCATTTCATATCCTTAATGGTCGTTTGTTTTCCGCATGGAGAGGTATCGATGTTTAAATGCATGTCACGGTCATATCGTCCCGAGTAATTACAACACCAACATGAAGCCAGGGCTACTATAAACTCATAAAAAAGGGTGCTTTGTCGGAGACAAGACTTTTTTTTATTGTCCTACTCTCAAGTTGCAAGAACTTATTTTGTTGTAAAATTGCTGACAAGTTTGTAGAGGAAACATTCCTGCCAATGCCACGGGCTGACTCGTGGCCGTCGCATTGCCAAGGCCGAGAACAGAAAGAATATCAAAGGCCTGAGTTTTCTGAATCACGCCTGACTATTGAGTGGAAGGAAAACACTACATGTATTTATACATGGATAGATTCGCCATTAGGGCAGGCTATGACTAAAGGAAGTTTTATGAGGAGGGTTTTGTCCAGCGGCGTAGCCACGGGGGGGGGGGGGGGGGGCTGGGGGTGCACGTACCCCCCCCCCCCCCCCCGTAAATTCTCAGTGCCCCTCAGGTGCCCCCCATGACAAATATTCTGATGCATTAAAAAAAAATGGACCCTGGCCCCCTCCCCACTGAAAATCAAAGCCCCTCCCCTTGTGCCCCCCCCCCCCCCCCCCCATTGAAAAAAGTCCTGGCTACACCGCTGGTTTTGTCCAACAGACGGACTACAGCCTTGATGGTGATAATAATAATACATAACCATCAGGGAAAACCCGCCCGTACAGATTGCAACTATTTCCTGGTGTCCATGCTCGCAACATGCAACCGAGCCCTCGCTGTCTGTGCCCCCAACCTCACTGGAACAATCTTCCAAGGCGTCCTGACTCCGAACACTTTCAAAAAAATGGATTGAAATCTTACCTATTTAACTCAACTTAGTATCATGATTACCTCATTTCTTTAGTCGTTTATGCTAACTCACGGTTTTGTAGTTATTTGAAAGCGCTTAGAAACACTGCCTTTGAAGCGTTATAAATGTTAAAAGGACACATTGCCTTCAAATCTCTTAAAATTTTGCAGTTTGACATTGCTCCTTGATCCTTCTTTAAAAAAACACATACAGTGCAATAAAACACCTACAGTGTGTTGTAATTAGTGAGTAGTGATTCAAAAAACATACATTTGCCTCTCGGAAACACAACCAGCGGAACCACTACCGGTACTCTATAAATTATACGGTCCGCCATTTCGTGGAATCAAAAATTTGGTTCTACAAAATGGCGGACCGTGTTCAGTCAGGAAATTAAACAAAAACCACACAATTTCATGTGAATCATTATACTCTACTTTAAAGTTTCTATCCAACCGTATTCTTTTTATAACAAATTCTTTTTATAGCCCAAAAGTGCCCAAATCGAAGACAATGTGTCCCTTTAATTAGTATTAATGTTGGTCTTTTCATTTTTTTTTTATTTTTTTTTTTTTCATTTCATTAATTCTGGTTAATGTGAAGCCAGAGATTCTCAGAAAAGCGAACTTAATCACTGTCGGGCATACTAGCAAAGAATCCCTCGGAGAGAAGACAGGGTAAAAGAAGTACCAGTTTTAGATGTGGGAGGGAAAACTCCAGAGAAATATTCCAGGGAAAACCCTAGCAATCAGGTAGGCACTGAAAATCCAATCCACATACAGTGCCCCCGGTGGGATTCAAACCGGGGTCCTAGAGGTGGAATGCGAGGAAGGAACCAGTATTACGCCAACCCGACTAAAGAGCAAATTGCCATCGCACACTTTTCTTCTTTTAACATAAAATGAAAGAAGTATTGCCTTTGCGTAATTATTAATAGTCTTCGTTCTTCACGTTCAAAATCTCATATAGAAACTGCTAATATAGTATGGTTCCTGTCTACATCACGTACACCATGTCGTACAAGAACGCGTGTTTATTTTATCTTCGGACGATAAGATCGTCATCACCAGGAGTCGGCAAGGGAACACTTAATAGTCTACAAATCACGCAGTTGAGAGTTCGGCTTTATTTAGTGTATAATATGAAAGTACACATTTGTGTTAATGAAAGTTAAGTAGGTTTTTTGTTACTGCATATCGATTTAACATCCCTATGTTTCGTAAGATTAATGGGGAAAAGACAGCTTAAAGAATGTCCCATAAACTGGGTCCAGAGCCAACTCGACCTAAAAGATATCACACAGACATTATCATAATTGGAGGAATTAGTCATTTGATATTGAGTTTTTGTAAACGTGAGCAACATTATTTTCAGTATTGTGCCCGTCACCTTGAGACGCAAGAAGAGACGTCTTCATCTTTGTCAGAGCAAACTGCGTTTCGCCGTTATGACCCTGCTTCCTCTCGTCACCCCGACCATCCATCAACGATTGCTGCTCATGCCTCTCGCATCCTGTCTCATCATGCAGTTATGTTGTCTGATGTATAGGTACACGCTGGAAGATCCCTCCCGTTCGATCGGGAGGACTCCCGAGGCAAAAAAGTTGTTGGAGACTTCGCCACGCCAGCTGCTTCTGCTGAAACTCTGCATTTCCATTGCGCCTGGATTATTATTATCCGGGAGGGTACAATAAAAGGTTTGTACCTCCAACAGCCGTCAAAAACGCTCGGTTTAATCTAACAATACAATAATAATGACCGTTTTATGTGCTGTTTCCCGAAAGTATAAACCATGTGATATTTCAAAATAAATCATTATTCCGAAGTCATTTTCAAGTTGTGGTGGCGATTTGTTTTACAAACCTCAGCATTGGTCTGACTGTGGCTGCGGCTTGGACTCTGTTTGGCGTTCTTGTAACTGTGTGCGTTCATCGCAGACTATATTCAAAATGGCGGACAAAAAAGGTTGGAATTAGCCTGTGTTGAGTTCGAAGCTTGGGTGACCTTTTATTTATAGATAAATTGACCCCTTCAAAACATATCAATGCCGTTCCATCTGCAAAACTCTGAATGTCAACTGAGAATCTCATATGCAACGAGAGAAGATATAACTCCAATATGGGAACAGTAATTCGTGGAAGGACGCGATTACTAGTCAAGGTTTCCCCTACATGTACCATATAAGCACTTCGCCTCTGTTTCAAGTATCCCTCTGCTTCAGAGACGTGGATAGATATTCCAAACTGGAATTTTGTATTTGATTTGAAGGCTTATGGTGACCAGATCGTATAATACATCCTGAATTGATGACGGGATCAACCTAAAGTGTATAAGACAGGAAATCCTCAGTCCTCGGTTTGGGATCGAGGGTAATATTAATGTATCATAGCTGACCGCATTAATTGTTAATTTGATGCGTGTGGAGAACTTAGATTCGTTGTATTTCAGTAAATTCTGAATAAATTTAATCTGTACCTTTCATAAATTGTGTTTTTCTTTTAAGGTTTTTTTTTTTAATTCAAGAAAAGACTTAGATTCCACTTATTTCTACAATAACATGTGTGCTTGTAGTCATTGCTTAATTCTCATTTTTACATCTGTTGTTGTTTGTTTTGTCTCATCATGAACGATGTGATCTTGATGGGAAAATAGCGGTATATTGAATGCCCTGTTTATGTATGTATATAAGTATGTATACTAATATGCATGTATGCATGTACATATTGATACAATGAACGTTTGTTTGTATGTGTGCATGTTTGACCATTTGCTCCGAGGACATTTTCAATAGAGACAAAAGGTCCTCGCTAGTCAGTTCTTTGTTTTCATGGTTCCTCGGACGCCATTTGTGTACAAAACCGATGGGAATCTCTTCAGTACAAGAACAATAGAATTAACACTAGAAGTCCTCGGACATAATGGTGATGCACGAACGTGTGTACATCGTTGGTAAGATTATAAGTAAATGTCCATAGATCTACAAATAACTTACATGGTATAAAGACGGCACTGGTGGAAAACTTCCCTTGAAATAGTTTTGTTTGATGTTTTCGAGAAAATGAGTAAAACAATTAGTTTTGATTTCGCGAAATGCAAATCTGATATTTGAAAACAGTGAAACCGTGAAAGATTTCTCTTCACTATTTGCTCGTGACTCCGATGACTGATTGAGTTTAAACTTTCACATTTTTATTTTTTATTTTTTTATTTTCTTATTTTGTTTCAATTATGTGTTGGTTCACATAAAGTGCGGATATTAGTTTTGGACAATTACTAATGTTACCCATGTGCTTTAAGCTTATATTATACTGCAATTATGGATGATAGGAAAGTGTTGTCTAATCTGAGAACGAGCATTGTACTTTAATTGTATTTTATTTTTATTATTTTTATTGATGATCAGCTTGTAATAAGAATATCAGTTACATGGTTGTTGTATTATCAAAATGATATCTCACAAACTTTATTTAAAATTGAGAGGATCCAATATTCTGCAAATTAGTTACTTTGTTTAAACTAAAATGAATAACTGTGTTATATTTTTTGACATAGTGTTTGTATACCCACTATCTTTCACCGATGTTGATTTCTACTTTGTTTTAATTCCTCGATGTATATATTGTTTTATTTTGTTTTGTTTTTGTGTCTGTGTCATTGAGATAAAAGCTCCCTTGAGTGCATCGTAGCAGTAGTTCCTTGACAATATCAAAACAATTCACCGTGGATGCACCGTTCACCTCACACATTGTCCCAAATTGTTCCTTACAATTAATCCTCCAAAATCCGAATGGTATCAAAAAGGAATAAGCTACCTTTCAAAAACACAAAGCCTCTCCCTCTCTCCTTACATTAATTCCCAGCTCCAAAAGAAGCCAGCCGCATAGTGAAACTGACAGCACATTTAATTGAAAGAAATGGAAGTGAAAACCCGGAGATTTCCCGCTGAAATATCAACGATCAAAATCAATTTACCTGCACGGGGGCGAGATTTTGAAATAACCCCGCCCGAGCGGAAGGACTTGGGTTTGCCTCCGGTCACCGCCATCTAATTCGATCATTTCAAAAAAAAAAAACATCATAGAAATGGCCAAGACGGGTAAATAACTCAAGGTAAGAAAAATGCGAGGCGGCCTTGCGCCTTGTTTGCTAAATTAATTGTTAATTATTTAACTACACGAAAGCGGTTGGCGGGAACGATGGTGGCGCGGGGGAGTGAGGGGGAGGAGGGTGTTGGCGAAACTATACATCATACTCGACGGTAGCTTTTACTTACTTGGGGTTCAAAATGGGGACTGTAGGCCTATATGTCATGAACAAGAGAGTGTGGATAGCGACGACAATTGAGGATTATTGAAGCAGCTTCCGGAGTCCGGAGTTAAACAGAGAGGTTGGTAATGGGACATTGCCTTTTTCTTGTCTTCGTTTTTTTTTTTTTTTTTTTTACATTTTTTCTCTCTCTTTCTGGCCGAGGTGAGATTGATACAGACTGTATGGATTTAATTGGTGATGTATACAAAATGCAAATTGTATACGACGTTCCGTTAAATTGGGCGATAGTTAAAATGGTGGGTTCAGGGTTTTCTAGGAAGTGTGTATTTACACCAATCCTCGAAAGTTTCAGCTTTTGTTGAGTGAACCAGTTTTATTCAAACGCTGGCAGTTTGGAAACAAGGAGCTTTGTTAAAGGTTTTCATGGAGATGGAGTTGCAAGACAGATTTACTCTGCGGCACCTAAAGGTAACCTGAGAAATAAATGTAGCTTGGTCTACATTTTTTAGCCCCACACCAGTACCTAATAAGTACGGTTTTATATTTTATTTATTTATTTAGTTAGTTTTTTTTCTTCTTTTATTCACTTCAATTATTTTCATTTTCAGATATTTTCATTTATTAATTCTCGATGTGAAGCTTCTCACAAAAAGCGAACTTAATCACTATACTAGCCAAGAACCGCATGCAGAGAAGACAAGGAAGGACGTTTCAGTTTTAGATGTGATGGGAGGGAAAACCTCATCAGAGATTTATTCCATGGAATAACCCAAGAAATCAGATAGAGACTGAAAACCCAATCCACATAGTGCCCCTGGTGGGATTCGAACCGGAGTCCTAGAGGTGGAATGCGATTAAAGATACTGCGACGCCAACCCGACCACCCCGGGTCTCTTTATGTTCGGGAACGTTTTATGTCAAAGGCTACAATACTTAAACAGTTTCTGTTAACTTACATTAAACAAATATACAGAAAAACTGCTTAAAAACAAACTGTAATTATAGCACAAAAAACAACGTACGCAAGATGTGATCGAAAAAATGTACAATTTAAAACTCGATTTACTTGTATTGCACGTTTTTCCGTTTCGTCACCATGAGAAAAGTTTGTTGCCACGCCATTGTCTCATATTATATTATAGTACTTCATGATTTCCCCCCAAGTTTGGACGCGGACGATCAGCAACCACACCTTAACCCGTACACCAACACCAGCCCACCCTCGGCCTTTCAACAATATTTAGCTTCCATACTAATATCTTTATCACAGCAAAATTTCAGTCAAATGTTACGAATTTTTTTTTCCCTGCTTGGTGATCCTCCACAACGAGACTAAAGACGTCGGATGTCTGAAAAAGAGTTTCATTTTAACATCGCGAAAACAAAATGAAATTTGAAGCAAATTAAAACAAATAAATCAGCTGCTTTATTACCTATATCCATAGGGGAAAACGAGGGGGACAATTCTAGCAAAGCAAAAAGAAAAATAATAAAACAAATAAAACTTGTTATTACAAATTGGTACTTTGTGTAACATTTCGGGCCAATCAAACCTCTGCCCCCTCCCCCACCCCACCCCACTAACCAAAGAGTCCTTATCCGCCCATGCCTATCTCGCTAAACTAGCAACGCTGAAGTATTAGTGTTGTGTTTCCAAAATACACAATCTTTAAAAACATCAATTCTGCAACGCCTACGCTATAATATAAACAAAAAAATATAAGAACAACATTTTATACAGAGAGAGCATCTGCAATTCAATTTTTTTTTATTTTCTAAAGAAATCCTTTTCAAACCCCCAATGAAATTGTGTATTTTTCTTGGTAGATTTGTCAATACTGGGTCGGAGATAAAAACGAGATTGCATCTCATGGACACGGACAGTCTGTTCCATATTGACTTGTTCTTTTTTTGAAAGGCCCAGTGGGAGGAAATCACATGCTGAAAGTAGGTCGGGGGAACTGTG